>CM051272.1:48203091-48455591 GCA_027921565.1 Artemia sinica
GCATCCGTGATCTTTCTTCTGGCAAAAAATACAAAATTCCACATTTTTGCAGATAGGATCACAAATCCTCTATAGTAGGGTTCTCTGATGCGCTGAATCTGATGGTGTGATTTCATTAGAGTTCTATGACTTTTAGGGGTTGTTTCCCCTTTTTTTGAAAATAAGACAAATTTTCTCAGGCGCGTAATTTTTGATGGGTAAGACTAAACTTAATGAAACTTATATATTTGAAATTAGCATAACGATCTGATTCTTCTGATGTATCTATTGGTATCAAAATTCGTTTTTTTTTTTTAGAGTTTCGGTTACTATTGAGCCTGGTCGCTTCTTACTTACAGTTCCTTACCACGAACTGTTTGATAGGTGTGATTCTTAAGTATTCTACTTGACAAGAATCTTTCCATCATACATCATGTTAGTCAAATTAAAATGAACACCTGGAAGAATTCTTAGATAGCTAGCAATATTGTTGCATTCCTTAGTTTAGTCTTATGTCTCTTATTGCCTTACTGTATTGCTGTCACTTTTTTTTTTCTTTTTTAATACTGCTCTCTAAGGTATGTGATAGCGAATATAGCGAATAACCTTCTGCTTGCAACAAATACTTCTGTTAATAAGTAGTTGCTGGATTTGATGTGTCTAAGTTCTTTCATCTTATTTCAATCATCTTCATAATTTTGGCAGCATTCAAATGCCAATATCTTATCAGTGAGATCAGACTAAAATCCCTTGACAATGTCTCATAATGCCTGGAATTTTTCACCTCTTTTCACCCGAGTCAGCTGATGCCTTCAGAAACATTGTAAAAACATTTTTGAATTCTGAATATTTTTTTTCTGTATCCCCGTACGGTGGATGTCTCTGGGTCAAGTTAGAACTTGTTTGTATTATTTATTGCGCATGTCAATTCGCTTGGTTTTTGGCGAGTAATCAATGATGGACGATTGTTCGTCATTTTTCTTTTTATTTCCTATTTTTATTTCCTATTTTCTATTTCCCTTATTTTTTTCTCTTTCTGCATTTCTAGCCATGAAACTTGCCAGAGGATATATGGATTGTATTTTTTTATTGTTAAAGTCTATTCTTGAACTGTTGTTTGTTGATTAAATCTATCAATGTATCTATGTACAACAGACAAAGATTTATTGAAAATAACACTAATTCATATGGTAGCGAATGGCTACAGGAAATTCTATTTATCATAAAGGAAAATATGTGTGTAGAGTAAAGAGCACGGTGTGCTAATTTTTTAAAGTGTGCTAGTGCTCCCCATATAAATTCCAAGTAAAATCCAGCAACAAAAGAATGATTGCTTTCTAATTATTTAGAACCCTTTCAGGGGTGTTAATTAGAGCGGGGGTCAATTTTATATCTCCCCTTAGATCTTTTATAGTACCTTTTTGGTTTTTCATTGAAAAAATACCATTTTTTTGATACGTTTCATTGAAAAAAAAAAAAATGAAAAACAACAAAATTGCTCTCCACCTAGATTTTGAAAATACATTTCCCACCTCCCTACATTTTCGTAAATTGACACCGCTGATGCCTTCCAAGAGTAATATGGAGAGGGGATCAATCCTCTAATAAGTGGTTAGGGGGTATTTGTGGATATTGAGCCCCTATCCCTATTGTTTTAATTTGTGTCTAATATAGCTTTGAATATCGAGTTTCTTTCAAACAATTCAAAAAAATACTAGAGTTAAATACCCAAATTTAAATTGATTAAACACACAGCATATCCATTTTATTTCGGTAAAATGTAGATACGAATTCAAAAAAAGAATTTTTTCCAATCTGTCAGAATATGTTTTTTAATGTTTATACATGAAGAATATCTCGCTTGTATTGTCTGATAACTCATGAAATAAATTTCATGAAATAAAGTTTGTTGTTTTTTAGATGTTTGAGTAAAAGTTTCGAAGATAAGTCTGTGAACCAAGACTAGAATAATGGAAGTTACAGTGACAATAGCGACCAAATATGGTTCTGAAGCATGGGTGCTCCGAAAAACGGAGGAAGATTTGCTAGATGTTCTCCAGAGAAATTGCCTACGGGTTGCTGTGGGTGTCCAACCGACTGACTGTATTTTAAACTGTAGGCTTTACGAACAAAGTGGCTCAATCCCACCTTCTAGGGCTATAATGAGAGAAAGGTGGAGATGGCAGGGCACGTTCTGTGTAGGACATATTGCCAAAGATTGTTCTTTTTGGTCAACCCTGTAGGGATAAACGGAAACAGGTCGTCCACGGTTGGGGGTGGGAGGATTTCGTGAAGAATGATTTAAGGGAAATGGAAACTTCCTGAAAGGGTGTAAAGATGGAGGCTTTGAATAGATTGGGATGGAGGTGGAGCGTGTACAGCTGTGTTGGCTTCAAGCGACTTTGTGCTGCGGTGAGTTGTTAGTGGTAGTAGAAGTAGAACTATTAGTTTGTATTGCTTTGTTTTAATATTATTTACTTAAGGCCTGTCAGTAAAAAGGGACCATTTGATATATCTTCAAGAGCCCACAGGAAAAAAAATATTTAGAGAAGAAAACAATCTAATATTTAATTAGACGATAATACAATTTAATTAACCTTCTGTGAAATAACGCCGTTTAGTTATTTGATACCATTTGCTGTTTGTCTTACTCTACGTCACTAAGAAGGTGTCTGTCTTTAGTAATCAACCAAAATGCTCGTTTAGAAATAATTAATTTAAATAATCATTGCATAATCTATGGCTAACATGTTAAAGCGGGGTTCTCAATGGAGCTCAATTTCGCTTCGGCAGCCACATTCCCTGCCAGCAATAAAAAATTTGGAGGTTTGTATTCGGTTCACTGTAGTTCCGATCAGAGTCGAAAAATTCGTATTTCCAGCTCGCAAAAGTTTCTCAAAACATTCGAGAGGTGCTGATTTAATATGCGGGTTGAATTTAGTTTTCGGTAGTGATTTATTGATCCAACACCTAACAATTTGGAGTTAGCATAATAAGCCGATTTTTTTCATGCATTTATTGATCTAAAAATTTCATTTTTTAGAAATTCGGTTACTATCGAGTCGCGTTGCTCCTTACTACAGTTCGTTACCACGAACTGTTTGACAAAGATCGAACATGTTTTTTTTCCCAATAATAAAACTTTCAGCTCTCGCCCAAGCCCTTGCACAATTTTTTGACCTTGACAATTTTGATCACTTGTCAATTATGAGTTGTGGAGTGGGCTGGTAACCAAAAAGGACCGAGTAGGGGTCTAATTGGCTTACTATCATTTTTTACTCTTAAATGGGAACTAGAACTGTACATTTCCAACCAATTGAGTTTCCTAAGTTTCCACAATAACTCCTTCCATATACGATGTGGCCTAGGGGAAAAAAGAAAATGGGTAAATAAATAATACCTTGATGCCATATCCCACTTTACTTAGGCAATGCCACTGTGCTGCCTATGATCTCAATTATATTAAGTTAAACTCTGAATTACATTTAGGATCCAGGAAAGTCTCAAAATTGTGTTTGTGACAATTAAACAGAAATGACATCCTATTTTTATGGTAACTAGTCTATCACACCCTTCATTGCACTCTCGGTCGAAGGAAGAGAATCAGGAGATCGGTACTTGCGCTAAGCAAACCATTGTTTAGCATGCGAAAAAGTTTTAAAGTCACTATCATAGTCCTTCACAAAGTCATCATCAACGGCAACTGCTGGTCACCTTAAACGTTTCAAAATCGATCGGAGTTTTTATTACTCTTAGGTTTGGAACGCTAAGTCCCTTTTTATATTTTCAAGAATGTTTAAAATACGGTAAGAATGCTCGGAAAAAGTTGACAACTGATTAATCCCATCCTTTAATCTTTGCCTTTGCCTTCTTGTGTTCATTCAAGTTAGGTGGGTGATGGCTAAGTTGTTCAGGGAAAACTTAGTATTAATGAAGTATTTACCTATTGTTCTGCTAATATTAAAAAGACAACTGCTATATCAGTAAGCTCATCTGCTTGCAAATTTGATTTCAAGCAAGTCTAACTCGCTTGAAGTTGATGGCCCTTGAATCATGCAGTTGATGCCTTTGATCCTCTTTTTCACTCATCGTCTCAAGTTGAGTTTGGGGCCTCATAGGGTTCAGTTATAGACCGGTTCTGGTGCTTATTTATGTTAATGATTTTATTATTTAGAAAATTCAATAGTTTGTTGTTGTATTTGTCTCCCCAAAATTTTTCCATCGTCTAGAAGCAGATCTCTGCATCAACAGACCAACGACACTCTATTTATCTCTGCTGACGACAGGTACCTCGGCACTGCAATCAATTTTTCCATCGCCTCGGCACTGCAATCAATTTTTCCATCGCCAAGAAGTAGATCTCTGCATCAACAGACCAACGACACTATTTACCTCTGATGACGACAGGTACCTCGGCACTGCAATTAAATCGGAGCCTATGATCTGCAAGAAATTGAATTTTTCTCTTGAGATAGTAATTCTGTGGTCCCAAGCTCGTACCTATTACCTGTCCCTAGATGTTACTGAATCAAGTTTTCTGATCTTCTTGAGGATACCCCAGACTTAACCTTAACTATCACACTTTTATCTTTCAATGAGTTTTCTCAGCTGGCCTGGTAATCTGTATCTCTGGTCCCTAAGTACTCTTCTTGATGAGAATCTTTCCTTCATGCATCATATTAATCAAACTAAAATGAAGACATGAAAGAATTTTGGAATTCTCAGAAAGCTTCTACACTTTTTTTTCAGGGTTGATTCGAACATTTTTGTTTTATATTTGATTAAGTCTTACTTTTCCTATTGCCCTACTATATGGATATCCCCTTTTTTTCTGATACCGCTTTCTAAGGTGTATGAAATGAGAGGAGCCTTATCCTTTAAAAAAATGTTCTTTTAACAATCAGTTGCTTCAATTGGTATCTTTAAATTCTTCCATATACTTTCAATCTTTATATAATGTTCATAATTTTGGCAGCATCCAAATTCTATTTAGATAATCAGTCAGATCAGGTTTCCATCCTTTGAGAGCGTCTCATAACTGCGAGGAATACTCTGACTGAGTCAGCTACAAAGTGCCACTTAGTTGCTACTTTCAGGAAACTTGTAAAAACATTTTGATGCCTGGAGATTTATCTCTATAGATGGCTGTCCCTGTGTCAAGTTGGAAATGACTCTTGCTTGGATTTTGGTGGGGTAATAGTCATTTTCGTCAGTTTTCTTATTAGTGTGTGATTTTTTTTTTTCTTCATATTTTCCTGTCCTTGCATTTCCAGCCACAGAACCCTGAAGGGGGGGGGGGATATGACGTTGTGTTTGCTTCTATTGACAAACCTTTTTTAAATTGTTGTTTTTTGAATATATCTAACTATGCACGCTAGAAAGATATTTATAAGAAACAAAGTTGATTCAGTGAATGTTACACGATACTGCACTTATCCTAAAACAGACAAATGAATGCAAATTAAAAAGGGCAAAGACCTCATTCTTTGGAGGGTGTTGATATCTCCCAAT
This sequence comes from Artemia sinica, assembly GCA_027921565.1. NCBI lineage: Eukaryota > Metazoa > Arthropoda > Branchiopoda > Anostraca > Artemiidae > Artemia > Artemia sinica. The sequence continues at coordinate 48,208,582 of CM051272.1, forward strand.
ATAAATTTTGAACTGAATTAAGTAACCCAAGAATAATTACTTTAGAATTATATACAAACCCTTTCAGTAGTTTTCGTTGAAAAGAGGGGTAGGGCATCCATTTTCACATTTTTGTCCCCCCCCCCTAGATTCCTAGGTAATTTCATTGAAGAAAAACACTGAAGAAAGATTTTTAGGTATTTTCATTGAAGAAAACATTTTGTGAGAGAAAAACTCCACATTTTTGCGAGTCACTGAATCCTCTCAAGGATAGTATGGTGAGAAACTAGACCCTCAAAGGAGAGTTTAGAGGGTGTCACTAGATCCTGAGGCCCCCCCCCCCCTCCCCCGCAATTTTTGCACTTGTGTCATAGCGAATTTTTTATACATCAACTTGTTCTGAGCCATCTAAAATTTCTAAATGTGTAAATACAGTAACTTAAATTTATTAAACACACAGCATATTCATTTAATTTCGATACAACGTATACAAATTAGATATGGATTAAAAATAAGAATTTTTGCCAATCTGTCATATTTTGCATTTGATTTTTTGACATGAACGAGATCTTGCTTATATTATTTGATACAAACTAAATTTATTTTTTACGGAAGATTGTATTGCTGTTTAGATATTTTGATATTATCCATTTAAGGCCTGTTACTAAAAAGAGATCAGTTGATATACTTTTATAATTTGTTTTATAATTTTTTTGTTATGATTTTTCTTATAATTTTTCAGTTTTATAATTTTATAATTTTGTTAATATATTACAGAAGTAGGCATTTAGGGCAGAAAAAAAAATATCAAATTAGTTATACGATGGATAAAAAGTTAATTAACCTTTTGTGAAATAACATTAATATTGTTATTTAGGTATTTAATATCTTTTTTGGTTTGTTTTACAGTATGTCACTGAAACGGTATCATCTGGTAAATCTTTATTAACCAATCAAAATCTTCATTTAGAAACCAACAACTTAAACAATATAGTATAATATGTAACTACAGGTTAAAGCGAGGTTCTAACAGAAGTTCAATATCTCTTAGGGAGTCGGATTTCCAATATAGGTAAAAAAAAATATCTTTTGAAAGCGATTTTTCAGTTCACTGTTGTTTTGATCAGATTTGAACAAAAATATGCTAAAACATACTTCTGTTTGTGTAAAGAGGTATTTTTTTTTTTTATAAATTTTAACAGCCAAGCTTGCAAATGAGAAGTAGTAAGCATTAGCAATCTATATTCATATTTTGTTTCGACAGCCAGATTACCCGTCATTGATGAGTTTGCTTCTGTTTTGACGAGAGTTGAAAATTTTTTCTTCCAGCCGGCAAGATTTTTCTTAAAAAATACATAAATTAGAATAGATTGTTTATGCAAATAGTGTTTGTCTAGAAAGTTTTGCTAGGCAGGCTTGCAACTGAAAATTAGTAAGCAGTTGGGGGACATTTTTCTGAACAGTCGAAAATGCAATCTACAGATGTTTTTTCTCAGCAGCCGTTTTTCTTTCCGGGATAGCCCACCACCGATGGAAAAAAATATTCTTTTGCAAAACGAATTATTGGACCACTTCTGTTTTGATCAAAATTGAAGAATTTATTCTTCAGCAGAAAAATATTTCTTGAAATAACAAATTTAATGGAGCTGTTTATACGAAGAGTTTTTTTTCTAGTAATTTTCTTGAAACACAAAATAATTTCGCCTTCGAACGAGTCAGAATTTTGTGTGTGACGGCGTTTAGCAGTTTTCGCTTGACAAAATTTACCGACTTCTATTAGAACTACACTTAAAAGCTGTGGAATATTCTGAACTTGTGGCAAATAATGCAAGGGAACTACTATTAATACAATAATTTAAATTTGGTAAGCAAATATATTAAATGTACATATATAGCCAAATAGACAGGATTTTTTTTTTTTACAACAAACGGTTCAGAAAACAAATAATAAGTATGTGGACTGTGGACTCTGCAAAGACAGTAATTAAAATAAAACCTAAGCAAATATTTCAACTATATAAACAATAACCATTCTCAGAAAAATAAAAGGAAAACTAAAAAGAAATAATAAGAAAATCGAATATGAATTATACAAGCTTCGAATATGAATTATAGAATCGCTTACTTATTTATTTTCAGGTTTTTTTTTAAGACTTTTTTTTCAGGTTTTTTTAAGGTTTTTTTAAGATTTTATAATATTTTTGGCTTTCAGCTTTAAAAGGTCCTGTCATTTTTGACGATTTTCTTACAGTTTTTTTTTTATAAATCCTCTTTTTCACTGTTTTGACAAATTATGACTTTTTGACATTTTTTTTTTACAATCTAGCGTGATCAGAAACTCCACGATAAAACAAACTGAAAATCAATGTAAAAACTGAATTAAAGCTTTTGTTGATACTTATAAAAAGTGATTTTGTTGAATCAGTTTTATAACAACCCCTTTTGTTGATCGTGAAAATTATTTGGAGTAAAAAATACGAGAAGTTTTGAACATTTGTAGTTTATATTCATATATTGCTTGATAAGCTGGATATCCACTAACAACGGAAATCTATGTACTATCTTTATACTATACCAAGAACGTTATCGATATACTATATGTAATCTATATTCATATATTGCTTGATAAGAAGGATATCCACTACAACGGAAATAGAAATATTTTCGTTAGGAGGCAAATATTCGGTCCACTTCTATCGACAAAATTTTCTTAAAATAAATAAATTAAAATAGACTGTTTGTGCTAATTAATTTTTTCTAGAAGTTAAAATTTAAACATAAAATGTAATATTTAAATTCAAATTCAGTATTTGATTTAAAGATGAAGGTTAGGATTGAAGCTTCAGTTTAACCTTAGCTCTCAATTTAATTTAATTCAGAAGTTGTTTCATCTTAATTAATTCCTAGTTAGAGGTTAAACTTAATCTATATAATTTTAATCAGCCTCAGACCAAGTTCAATTTTCGTAAATTAAATAATTAACTTGAATTAATTAATCAGCAATGCCAGCCAGGTTTTTCTACCATGGCGTTGCTTGATATTTTTTACCTGAAATAATTCACCACCTTCTATAAGAGCTTCACTTAACAGCTCTAAATAATTCTAAATTTTGGGATAGAAAAGTAAAAAAAACCTGCTAATTTAAATATAGTACACATTAGATAAAATTTTAATTAGGTAGCCATATAGAAGGTGTTTTTTTTTTTTTACAGCAAATGATAAACAAAGGAATAATTTGGAATGGAAAATTTCTGTGATAACAGTATTTAAAATGAAACCAACTAAGTAATAACAGCTCTAAGGCCAATAGCCGTCCTCAGCAAAATAGAAGAAAGACTAAGATATGGAACCAGTAAAAAAAAAAAAAAAAAATCAAGTTTTTGTATGTGACTCCCTGATATAAACACAATTCAAACCAAAATAAAAAATAAAATTAAAGTTTTTGTCGTTATTAACACAAAATTATATTATCAGTATTGTAAATCCACTTATATCCAAGTCCAAAAAGTATAAAGTGTTAAAAAGATGAGATCGAGACCCAAAGCTTAAAATGAGAATTAGTATTGGGTATATAAATCGTACTCGATTCAAATTTATATAACCTATTGACTATATAAATTTAATACATCTCTGGTGAGCATTGTCTATTCAAAAATAGTATACCATCCAGTTGATAAAACGCGTTAAAACGTTGTTTACGCATGATGAAATGCCTATTTTGACATTAAAATTGCACAACAGCTTTTTTCACTTTTCTAACAACTGAACATTTTTTTTTACAAACACAACTATTATAATAAGTATTGGGTTTGGTTTTATAGAAAGAATCCCACCCAATTTCTCTAAATTCATCTCTTGGAATTCTTTAGCCAAATTCAGTAAGACACTTTTTTAAGCTTACTTTAAAACATGACTTTAGCTAAAGCTAGTTGGACATATAGTCCGGTATAACTTCAAAAAACTTTATCATTGTAAAGTAAATGCGCTAAAATCTTTGGGAATATATAGTTTTCATTAGAAAATATTTCCATCTTATTTAATTTCCCCAGGTAGATATACTGACTAAACTATCTGCTGACAACCATTGTATAACCCTAAAAAAGCTGTCAGTAAGTTATCAATAATAAAAACGCCGATGAGATATTGCAGTGGGGTTTTAGTGGCATATATTGTGAGTTGAATGCAGTTTGTAAAATAAATCTAAATAATTTCCGATTTTGGCATTGAATAGTTAAACATTACAAATACATATAGTAGAAAGAGAATTGTTTAAGATTCTACAAAATTTAGATTTGATCCTAGAAGTAAGTCGGTTGAAAAATTCTTAACAAGTTGAATGACGTTTTTGACATTATCCGATCAAAAATCAAATTTACAGCATAGTCCTAGGACTAGGTCTTAGGAAAACCTATCTGATCTATTTCTCAAGATACTTACAATTTATATTGATTCGAAATATTTTTCTCTTATTATATCATTATAGGGCTTTTCCGCTACCCTGTAGGATCCGTTTTATATAGCATAACGTCTTTTGAATCGCTGCAGCCAAGCTAGGACAAGTCTTCATATAAAATTTTTCTTTGGTTTGGATGCTTTCTACAAAAATCCTGCTGATACATAGGCAAAGGAATTGGTAATACTTCTGAAGATGGAAAACTATTTTGTACGTGCACGAAATACGAGAAAAATAACAACAAAAAACGAGTTCAACCAAAGAGAACAAGAGAGGTTATTTTCCTTGAGTTCCGTGGTAAAAAAAAAAACGTGCTTAACTTCATTGGCTTACTTCTACGATGTATTTTCGTGAGCTAATTATATTACACTTTAAGGAAAAATAATTTCTGCAGGGACAAATTTTGAAACCTGATTGGTTGTCGTGTATAAGATTTTAAGCTAGTAGAAAAAACAGAAAGTTTTTGTGCCACAAGATTTTTTGAAATTACTCTCTCTGTTTCTCTGTGGTTAAAATGTTTCAAACCATTTCACGGATGCGATCACAATAAATGGCATGTCTTACGTGATAACAATCTTGCATATTGCTATATGAAAATCACCGTTGCGAGAGTTCTCACCAATCAGTGGCACAAACCACCAACGCAGGGGAAAGCCACTAGTAAATCTACACCTACAGTGTCACAGCCCTCCTATGCACCGGGCGTAACAAACTAACACTTGAAAAGATGACATCAGAAATTCGTATTCTTTACGGGAATTTAAAATGATCGTGAAACGTGATTTCGATCTATACTGTATCAGCTTAGTTTGATGTTTTCAGTCATGCTTATGAATTTTTTGGGGCGTTGTAGGAAGGTATAAATCACGAAAACTTTTCTCAAGAATTCTTAGCGTGTTTCACAGTCTTAGAACCTTGGGCTATGTCGCTTTACTGAAAACTAAGAGGTTGATACTCGATGCTCCAACTTAAAATCAGATATTTCTTGTTGAAAAATAGGTTTTAAATATTTTTTAGGCAAATACTGAAAACTATGCATCTCAAACATGGACCTATGATTAACCTCTGGTATCTCCTACGGTAAGAAGTAATCATCTTTAAGACTTTGTGCTTCTCATAGTCGGGGTAGATATATCTTGATAAACTCTGTCTTAAACCCGTAGAATATCATTATCATAACTTTAAGAGTAGTTTAAAAGAGGAAGACACGGTTGCTAAGTAGTAACTCACGTTTCGCCCTTATTTAAAAAATTGCACAAAGCTCGAATTCCTGACGTCATGCCATAATAACCTTAAAAGTACATTTTACGATTGATTGCTAGGTAAAGTGTCTGACCTCTGCAATGGAGGTCTTTCACAGCTATTTGAGTTTAAACTATGTTCAGATCGGTGTCTAGACAGGGGTAAATTAGTATTTAGGTGGCACACAGGGGTGATTGATAGTTCCGCCGCATGTTGGGCTGCTTGTACTATACACCGAGTTGCGGCTGACATGGCTTGCCGAATGTTTGGCACTGATTCAAACGACTCATCTGAGCCAGGACCTGCTTGCATTGCAAGTGAATTAACAAGAGCGTTAACTGTTTTGCAATCATGCTGGAAATCCTCACGGGTAGACACCATGTTTGGATTTTTGCCAATTTTTGTTAAGCCTGCAAAAGAGTTTAAGTTTTAGACCAGATAGTCTGTAAGTTGGGTTCTGTCTGGAATTTCAGCATTTAAAGAAATTCGTCAAGCAGTTAAATTTAAAATAGAGAGTAAGACAGGGTAAAAAAAGAAGGAAAAGTAAAAAAAACGCAGACTTCTTTCAGGTCAAAATACTACATTTTTAATGGAAGTCCTTCAGATCAGTCTTGAAACATTATCCCTCTTTTTCATTTGAAGGAGTATATGCTGCTCAAACACAAAGAATGGGTTCCAATTGAGCGACATCCTCTCTCTTATTGTGTGAAATTGATGGGAGAGGGGGCAAGAAGAAAGGTTGTTTTCAAATATTTACTTACTAAAAATATGGGGTGGAATATGGTGTTTTTTTTTTCCAAGCTTAGGATTGGACCAGAGAGCACTATTTCCAGTAACTAATTGGAAAGTTATGACCCGAAAATTTTTATTTTTTCATGTCAGACACTCCCATCCAATAAAAATTTTATCAAGAGATTGATTTTTTATATGGTTGAGTTGAAGAAAAAGGAAAATGGCAAGAACAGGGAGAAAGAAGAAACGAGATGAAAAGTTGGAATTTAACCTCTTCAAAATTTCTTATTTTCAATAAAGCTATAAATTCCCAGCAATAGGTAACAAAGATTTTTAAAAAATATAAAAAAATCGTTTGAGTAATTCCGACGCATTACCCTTAATAAAAAAAAACAAATATTGTTAAATTATCTTACGATAGGAAAAATTTTTCAATGACACATTTTGATCACTACTGTCAAAAAGAAATATGTTCTAATTTTACTATAGAAAGGTTGGTAAAATTGAAAATTATTATGTATAGGATATGTTTTCTAGATGCCTATCAGATTCTAAAGCTTTCTAGAATGTCGTTTCACTGCATGAATATTCAGAGTAGATTTAGTGGAACTAACGACAAAAATCAATAAGTAGTTCGAGACTTATCAACACTAAAGAAAACTTGAATGATAAGAGTCATTCAAATAAATAGAAACATGTTTATATATAAAACCCAAATTCTATTATGACTAGAAAGCTAATCTATTAAATTAACCTTAAAGAATAGAATAACTGCGCGAAAGAAAGAAAGTTTCTATATTAGCAATATTTCGCTAAAAAAAAAAAAAAAAAAAAAAAAAAAAAAAAAAAAAAAAAAAAAAAAAAAAAAAAAGAAGAAAAAAAAAAAAATACTGATAGCACACCAAGCGACAAATAAGACAATATATTCATACCATTTTAAGTCAAAGATTTTCGCGGTTACATTTGCATCGGAAAGAGACTGGTTTATAAATGGGTCTCATGGGGGAAGCAGATGCTCGTATCCCTAGATTTAAAAAATGTGTTTTCCAGGATTTTCATTAAAAGAATCAAAATACCCCACATATTTTGAAAAAACTACGTTTTTTAGAAACTTCATTAAAAATATTGACTTTTTTTACCCGTTTCCAACATTTTCGTGAATTGATGTCCCTAAAAGAGCAAGGAAAAATTAACCAGCCGGGCTAAAGCAATTTCATTCGGTTCCTATAACCTAGGGTGATAAAATTAACGGGTAAAGACACAACTTTTCATTTTACAGTAGCTGGACCATCTTTCATCTCTTTTATATGGTTTCTCTATGGCTGAAAGTCTATAATATATCTTAACCCGTGTTGCATCATATCCAGACAGGAATAATTTAATAAAAAACAATAGGTAGCAAGATGCCAATGTTTTAGTCAATAATTGTTTTGTTGGATCCTTTCGGCAGCCAAAATAACACTAAGTGGACTTGAAATTCTCCAAACCCAAACAGTTCGTGGTAACGGAACTGTATGTAAGAAGTGACCCAGTTCAATAGTAACCGAAACTCTAAAAAAACGGAACTTTGATACCAAAAGATACATCAAAAGAATCAGATTTTAATGCTAATTTCAAATATATAAGTTTCATCAAGTTTAGCCCTACGCATCAAAATTTACGCGCCTGAGAAAATTTGCCTGATTTTCGAAAAAAGGGGGAAACACCACGTAAAAGTTATAGAATCTTAATGAAAATCACTCCATCAGATTAAGCGTATCAGAGAACCCTACTATAGAGGTTTCAAGCTCCTATCTGCAAAAATGTGGAATTTTGTATTTTGCCAGAAGAAAGATCACGGATGCGTGTTTATTTGTTTTTTTTCCCAGGGGTGATCGTATCGACCCAGTGGTCCGAGAATGTCATGGGAGCGCTCATTTGAACGCAAAAAACAAAAGTTCTAGTGCCCTTTTTAAGTGACCAAAAACAATGGAGGGCAACTAGGCCCCCTCCCACGCTCATTTCCCCCCAAAGTCACCTAATCAAAATTTTGAGATAGCCATCATGATCGAAAATATAATAAATATGTCTTTTAAGATGACTTAATCCCCAAAGTCCCCGGAGGGAGGGCTGAAAGCTATGAACTTTACCCAATGTTTACACATAGTATTGGTTATTGGGAAGTATACAGACGTTTTAAGGGGAATTTTTTCTGGTATTGGGGGGTGGGGTGGGGGTGGGTGAGTCAGGGGTTATGTGGGAGGATCTTTGCTTGGAGGAAGTTTGCATGGGGGAAGGGACATCGCTATGAAGGGGGCACCGGATTTCGCAGCATCATTAAAAAAAAAGATCAGAAATTAAATAAAAACAACAACAAGTTTTTCAGCTGAAAGTAAGAAGCAACATCAAAACTTAAAACGAACAGAAATGAACACCTCGCTCTTTAAGCTAAAGTTAGACTCTTTTTCACAACTCTATTTTTTAAAACAATAAAAAACTTTAGCGTAAAGAGCGAGGCGTTGAGGAGGGGACAGCCCCTTTCATATACGAAATAATTTCTGTTCGTTTTAAGTTTAATGTCGCTCCTTATTTTAAATTTAAAAAACTTGTTTTTTATATTTGATTTAAGTTAAATATGACCCTACCTTTATGAGCAGAGTGCCACAAAAATTTGGTTTAGCAAGAAAAAAAAAACAAAAAAAAAACTGTTTATAATGTTTACATGTTGACCCTTAAGGGAAGAAGAACACAAACCGGCAAAGTTTCTCCTAGCAGGGAGAGGGAAAGATTTGAACTACAAAAATACCAATAAAATGTTGGGTTTTTTTCTAAGTGTAAGCAAATTTCCAATTTTGTATATTTTTAGTCTGTGAAATGGGGCACATCTTTGCTGCCCAGCGGTGCCAGTGAGTAAAAATATAATTGTGTGCGGGGCAACGAGCATGGAAAAGTTAATATAAAATTTATAAGACACACACACACACACACACACACACCCATATATATATATATATATATATATATATATATATATATATATATATATATATATATATATATATATATATATATATATATATATATATATATATATATATATATATATATATATATATATATATATATATATATATATATATATATATATATATATATATATATAACAAGGCTACAACACATAAAATGATTCAACATAGGATTAAAACTACTAGGATACTCTGGAGTTTCTAACTTAGACCATGTGATAGTATCTTGTGATTCAATTATACGTTCAGATATTCATGTTGACGCAGACAAAATCGGTGACGATCATCTACCCATCCCTTGCAATTTATCTGTTCCCTGTCTCTCTAACACGACAAATTGTCCAGCAGGACGCAGTGACAAGTGGCGCGAGAAATATAATTGTAACCGTTGTTATCCGGTAGGCTATTATTTTTCTGTACTCTCTGAGCGCAGCTTTCCTTGATCAAAGTGCCTTACCATCCTCTCCAGTATGCTGTCCCCAGCCCCAAAGCGAAGTTAGATCTGAATTTTTATTATACGGCAATAGTGTTCTGTTTAAGATCCATGGCTAAAACCGCTGTCCCCCATGAGCGTGTGGAGTGAGTGTGAGCCGAAAGTGCAGTCTTCACTTGATATTAGTGATTTCGTGTCGCATTATATAAATGTTTCTTCAAGATGTGCCGAATCCTTGCATTAGTTACATTATTATTAATTGAGTGCAATTTTTTCCAATATTTCATTGTCACAGGAAAATATAGTCTCTGTCAGTTAAATGATGTATTAAAAATGAGGCTATTAAACAGCTATAAAGATCTGAAAATATTGACAGTGATGGAATTTGCACAAAATTCCTTGCGTTTGAGTGCCCAGTTCTGATATCACATATACAGTTTTTTTTTTCAATTTGCCTCGCTCAATCTCTGGTTCCTGATAGCTTTCTGTCAGGTCATGTCACTTCAGTGTTGAAGCGTGGTAAACCGGCATGTTCTTGCTCTGTTTAAGATCCATGGCTAAAACTGCTGTCCCCGTTGAGCGTGTACGCAGTGGTACGAGGAAGCCTGTTTGGTCTATAGATGATGATGTTATTGCTGCAGAGAAAAGAGCTAGATTCTGGCTCCGCATGTGGTACGCATGTGAGCGCTCCCAGGCGGGAGCAGTGTTTCGTCTAAAGCAGAAAACAAAAAAGGAATATAAACTAGCTCTGAGAAATGCTCGCTTAAAAGGTTGGGATGCTCCAACAGATCAAAAATCATGGAGCAGAGTTATTAAGGGAGTGAGTGTGAGCCAAAAGTGCAGTCTTCACTTGATATTAGTGATTTCGTGTCGCATTATATAAATATTTCTTCAAGATGTGCCGAATCCTTGCATTAATTACATTATTATTAATTGAGTGCAATTTTTTCCAATATTTCATTGTCACAGGAAAATGTAGTCTCTGTCAGTTAAATGCTGTATTAAAAATGAGGCTATTAAACAGCTATAAAGATCTGAAAATATTGACAGTGATAGAATTTGCACAAAATTCCTTGCGTTTGAGTGCCCAGTTGTGATATCACATATACAGTTATTTTTTTCCAAATTTGCCTCGCTCAATCTCTGGTTCCTGATAGCTTTCTGTCAGGTCATGTCACTTCAGTGTTGAAGCCTGGTAAGCCTGCAAGTTCTTGCTCTGTTTAAGATCCATGGCTAAAACCGCTGTCCCCATTGAGCGTGTACGCAGTGGTACGAGGAAGCCTGTTTGGTCTATAAATGATGATGTTATTGCTGCAGAGAAAAGAGCTAGATTCTGGCTCCGCATGTGGTACGCATGTGAGCGCTCCCAGGCGGGAACAGTGTTTCGTCTAAAGCAGAAAACAAAAAAGGAATATAAACTAGCTCTGAGAAATGCTCACTTAAGAGGTTGGGATGCTCCAACAGATCAAAAATCATGGAGCAGAGTTATTAAGGGGAGTGAGTGTGAGCCGAAAGTGCAGTCTTCACTTGATATTAGTGATTTCGTGTCGCATTATATAAATGTTTCTTCAAGATGTGCCGAATCCTTGCATTAGTTACATTATTATTAATTGAGTGCAATTTTTTCCAATATTTCATTGTCACAGGAAAATGTGGTCTCCGTCAGTTAAATGATGTATTAAAATGAGGCTATTAAACAGCTATAAAGATCTGAAAATATTGACAGTGATGGAATTTGCACAAAATTTCTTGCGTTTGAGTGCCCAGCTCTGATATCACATATACAGTTATTTTTTTCAAATTTGCCTCGCTCAAACTCTAGTTCCTGACAGCTTTCTCTGTCAGGTCATGTCACTTCAGTGTTGAAGCGTAGTAAGCCTGCAAGTTCTGGCTCTAATTATCACCCTATAACGATTTCGTGTGTATTTAGCAAAATTTGGAATGGAATTGACCCTCCTACATGTAATAAGTAAGTGGGATTTCACTCCGTTTCAATTTGGCTTCCGTAAAACCATGGGTTGTAGCCAGGCAATCACCAGTCTCTATTTAATGTATCGATTGATACTAGTAGTACATTTGACAATTTTGCACATTTGAAAGCATTATATTCTCTATTAAGGACTGGTGTCAATTTGTCAGTTGTAAAATTACTAGGGTATTGAGATAGTCTTGCAAATGTCCGCATTAAATGGAATAATGACGTTCCAAATCCGATTTCTGTCCGATGGGGATTGCGACAGGAAGGGGTGCTTTCACCTTATATTTTTAAATGTTTTTTAGGAGGTTATCTTCGTTGTTTTTCACCAAGTTATCAAACAGTTCGTCGTAATGAACAGTAAGTAAGGAGCGACCCGGCTCAATAGTAACCGAAACTCTAAAAAACGGAATTTTTATACCAATAGATACATCAAAAGAATCGGATTTTTATGCTGATTTCAAGTCAAGTTTAGTCTTATCCGGTCTTGGTTTCATCAAGTTTAGTCTTAACCATCAAAAATTACGAGCCTGAAAAAATTGCCTTATTTTGAAAAAATGTTGAAACACCCCCTAAAAGTAATACAATCTTAATGAAAATTACGACATCAGATTCAGCGTATCAGAAAACACTAGCGTAGAGGTTTCAAGCTCCTATCTTTAAAACTGTGGAATTTGTGTTTTTCGTCAGAAGAAAGATCACGGATGCGTGTCTTTTTTTCCAGGGGTGATCATATCAATCCAGTGGTCCTAGAATATCGCGAGAGGGCTCATTAGAGCGGAAATTAAAAGTTCTAGTGCCCTTTGTAAGTGACCAAAAAAACTTCAGGGCAACTAGCCCCCCTCTGACGCTTATTTTTTTTCTTAAAGTCACCCGATCAAAATGAAAAAAAAATGAAAAAATTCAAATGAATTTACTGAAAAAAATGTGCATTGTCAGTTTAATATACATATGCTGATACTTATTTCTTAAAATTTTAATTAATTTTTGATGTCTTAAAGTTGTAAAACTGAAAACATTTCACAAGATTTTGATTGGAAGTGTTTGGGGAAATGATGGACGTTTCAACTACGTTGAACGAAATTGCCATATCAAAATGTTTGGGGAAATGATAGGGGTGTGGTAGTTGGGGGGGGGATTCTCCCTCCGATTACTTTGGAATATTTTAAAAGGGGAATAGCCCTCTTAATTACCAATCGAATGAGTCCTTTTAGAAGTTTCTAAGAGAACACTTTCTATAATGCCCCCAAGGCATAGATTAAAACCTTAGCCCCACCGAGGGATGTGGGGGGGGGGATTTAATGCTCAAAGACACAATTTCCAGATCCTTCGACTATGTTAAAAAAAATGGCTACATCAAAATGTTGATTGGAAGTGTTTTGGGGAAATTATGGGCATATGGGGGGGGTGGCATTCGGGCTCCGATCGGTTTTGACTATTGATAAGGGCACTAGCCCTCTCAATTCCCAATTGAATGAGCCATTTTTGAAGTTTCTACGACAACGCTTTTTATAAAAAAACCTTATATGCCCCCAGGGCATAACTTAGAACCTTTTCCCTGGGGGCTATGGGGGATTTGTCATCCTTGAAAACATGATTTCTGGATCTTTCAACTACGTTGAACAAAATGGCTATCTCAAAATTGTGATTGAATGTGCTCTGGGAAATGGTGAGAGAGGGGCTATTTGCCCTCAATTCACTTTCGACTATTAAAAAGAGCACTAGCCCATTCAATTTCCAATCGAATGAACCCTTTTTGGTTATACGACAACAATTTCTATAAAATCTTATTTGCCCCCCAGGGCATAACTTACAACCCTTGCCCTGAGGGCTGTGGATGGTTGTCATCCTTAAAGACCTATTCTTCCAAAACTTTCAACTACTTTGAACAAAATGGTTATCCAAAAATTTTGATTGGATTTGTTTGGGGAAAAGGTGAGCGTGAGAGGGGGGTTAGTTGCCCTCAAATCACTTTTGACTATTAAAAAGGGTAATAGCCCTTTGAATTTCCAATTAAATGAGCCATTTTTCAAGTTTCTACGACCAAGATTTCAATAAAAACCTTATATGCCCCCAGGGTGTAACTTATAACCCTAGCCCTGAAGACTATGGGGGAGTGTCCTGCTCAAAGAAATAATTTCCAGAACTTTCAATTGCTTGGAACAAAATGGCTATCTCAAAATTTTGATTGGATGTGTTTGGGGAACTGGTGGGCGTGGAAGGGGTGTTAATTGCCTTCCAATCACTTTCGACTATTAAGAAGGGCACCTTTCATTTCAATTTCCAATAGAATGAGCCCTTTTTGAAGCTTTTAGGACAATACTTTCTATAAAAACCTTATATGCCCCAGGGCATAACTTACAACCCTTGCCCTGAGGGCTGTAGGGGGTTGTCATTCTCAAAGACCTAATTTCCAGAACTTTTAACTACGCTGAACAAAATGGTTATCTTAAAATTTTGATTGGATGTGTTTGGGAAAAGGTGGGTGTGAGAGGGGGGTTAGCTGCCCTCCAATCACTTTCCACTATTAAAAAGGGCACTAGCCCTATGAATATCCAATCGAATGAGCCCTTTTTGAAGTGTCTATGACAAAGCTTTCTATAAAAACCTTATATGCCCCCAGGGCATAACTTAAAACCCTTGCCCTCACGGCTATGGTGGAGGTGTCCTCCTCAAAAACATAATTTCTATTTGGAAATCAACTACGTCGAACAAAATGGCTATCTCAAAATTTTGATTTGATGTGTTTGGGGAAATGGTGGGCGTGGAAGAGGTGTTAGTTGCCTTCCAATCACTGTCGACTATTAAAAAGTTCACTAGCCGTTCCAATTTCCAATTGAATGAGCCGTTTTCGAAGTTTCTACGACAACTCCTTCGATATGAAGTGCCCTGGTCTAAGAAAAAAAATAATACATTGTGCCAACATCGTTCTTTACTTAGGCAGCGCGATTGCGCTGCCTATGATAGTATTGGTTATTGGGAAGTATGCAGACGTTTTCTGGAGTGATAATTTCTAGTAGGGGGTCGAGGGGAGGGTATTACATTTTAGGATCTTTCCATGGAGGATGTTTTCATGGGGGAAGGGACATTTCTATGAAGGGGGAGCCGAATTTCCAATCATTATTTAAAAAACGATCAGAAATTAATTAAAAAAGCAAGTTTTTCAACTGAAAGTAAGGAGCAACATTAAAACTTAAAACGAACAGAAATTATTACGCATATGAGGGTGTTCACCCCTTAGTCAGTACCTTGCTCTTCACGTTAACCTTTTTTAGTACTTTCGAAAGAGCTATCTATTCTAGTTAAGCGGCCTTTGTGACTCAAGGGTCATTCTTAAAGAATTAGAACAAAATTCGAACTTTGGTTTGAATTTTGTCAAAGTTTAAAATTGGAGTTTGGTTGGAATGGAAAAAAAAATTGGAAACCAAAAACAGATAAATTGTTTTAGAAAAAAATTTGAAAAGTCATAACCATATTCATTTTTATTTCATCTGTTTTGTCCTATTTTTTTTTTTTTTTGGGGGGGGGGGGAGAGGGTGGAAGCCTTAGGCCAACAGCCACTCCGAGACAAGTGCTTTTTAATTGAATACATGAACCAGGTGCGACAATAAGGGAGAGAGGTAGTTGGCTGGGGCAATCGCCCCAGATTAAAAAAAAACACCTTGTGGGTGTTTTCATTAATTGAAAAATATCTTTTTTTTTTTGTATAATCAATAAAAAGGAACAAAAAAAGCAAATATACCCCTTCCCTAGATGTCGAAAAATATATTCACCCCCCCCCCCCCCTCCCTACATTATTGTGATTTGACGTCGCTGGTGTGAATCAAGGATACGTTGAACAAGAAGCTATCTTTCCGGTGGTATTTGATATATAAATTTCTACCAAGGTTTCATGGAAGGAAACTACTACTGCTACTACCGACAAATCACTGCAGCACCAAGGCCAATTGGTCTTGGTGTTGGGCAACAATGCCAATCTTTGGCAATGTATCATCCTTCATCCGCAGAACGTGTCCTAGCTGTCTCATCCTTTCTCTCATTATAACCCTAAAAATTGGATTGAACCACATTTTTCCCACAGCTTAGTGTTTGAGATACTGTCAGTCAGTCGGGTACCCAAAACAATTCGTAGGCAATTTCTCTGTGAAACATCTAGCAAAATACTCCCCCGTTTTTCGAAGCACCCACACTTCAGAATCATGCTTGACCACTGTCACCATTGTAGCTTTCAATATTCTAATCTTGGTTCGCAGACTTATCTTCTTAGTCTTCCAAATTTTTTTTAACTGTGAAAAAACACCCTGAGCCTTGGCTATTCTACTTTTACATCTTCACTACACCCACCGTCTTTACTAATAATGCTACAAGGTAAATGAAGCTGTCCACTTGATCGATCTTTTAGTTACCTAACATGACCTATTCCCCTTCACTTATTCTGAGTGACTAAGTCTTCTAGACAATAAGTTTTCCAACAGATTCTTGCACCCTGAATTCGCAAAACCTCTAAGATTTCATAAACATTTTCATTTACTATGCTTAAATCATCAGCATAATCTAAGTCTAGGAGATTCTTCCAAATTTGATTCCCATGTTCTCCCATTGCCTTTGCTGTTTTCCTTAGGACAGAGTCCATCAATGTGATCCGTATAAACGGGGATAGAACGCGATCCTGCTTAACTGCAGATTTAATTCATAACCAGCTACTAACTTTATTTCCTACCTTAACCCCAGCAATGTTATTCTCGTACATAGCACTAATCACTTTGGTATATTACTCTGATGTACCATATAAGGATAGAACCTTCGCTAAAGCTACACAGTCAGCTGAATCAAGCGCTAGCTCGTAATCTATAAAACTGAGGACTAAAGGTGTTTGATGACTAAGACACTCCTCAATTTTTAATCTAAGAGTGAAATTTGGTCGAAGCATCTCGACCCTTCCTGAAATCACACTGTTCTTCTCTTAAAATTGCATTTACAGCATCTCTAATCTTCCATATTTAATCTTCCATATCCAATCTTCCATGTTTTTTTTTGAACAGAGCTCAAGACGTGGTGGCATAAAAATCAGACCTACGATTAATACTCAACAAAAAAAAAGAAACTACCACATCTGTTGTTCACTTATTTATTATGAAGAAAATCACAATTGAAGCTGGTATCAGGTATTTTTCGCGTGTTATGCGCAACAGTTCAATAAGAAGAAATATAGTGCTGCATGTAAGTGCATATAACCGCAAATAAGTGCTGTCCCAATAGTTGGGACAAAATTCAAACTTTAGCGTAAAGAGCGAGGTGTTTGTGGAGAGAGCAACCCCCTTTATATACGTAATAATTTCTGTTCGTTTTAAGTTTTAATATTTCTCTTCACTTTCAACTGAAAAAACTTGCGCAAAAACTTATGCGCAACAGTCCAATAAGAAGAAATAAGTGCTGCATCTCGGAGTGCCGCATCTCAGAGTGCCGCAAAATTCAAGGAATCTGTCAGGGCATTACGACTGTAAAATACCAAGAACAGTGAATATGAAATGTAATCATTTGAATGGTTACGTAGAAACTTACTCAACGATACATCTTAAAAAATAAAAAAACTGGGACATTAATGAAAACGATCTTCGTATGTAGTTCTTGGTAGTAGCGGGAACTAAATGAAAAATGGACAAACGCAAGTGAAAAATCAGCTTAAGAAGGTGTAAAACTACCTTGATTGTTGAAATGTGGGAATCACCAGATTGTGAATGTTTAGAATTTTACGGACTGAAAGTGCTGTCAATTTAAGTAATTATTTTTTTTCGAGGTTCGCACTTTACGCTGTCATTTATGGTTGTAAGCTAGGATTATGACGTTTTCCTTCGTCTTGTATACAAAAAAATGTAGTATTTTGTCAAAAATTGATTTTACTTTAAATATTGTGATTTGTTAATTATAAAAGCAATAGATGCAGCAGTTTCTTTAAAAATGAGCCAACTATAATAATCCAATGCCCCGCTAGCAACGAAACAAAAACAGAAAAAAAAAGATCATATATCAGTGTTACCTATGCAAAAAAAAGTGATTTTCCTTGTTGTTGAAGCCAGGGGACTGTAAGTTTCATGTCTGTGGTCACCAGTTCCAATGGTGTACTTTCTCTTTCGATCCGGCTTGGTGTCAAAACAGTTAATTTTGGGCTACTATTGGTCAGGGTTCGTCCTTTTCTAGTTTACAGCTACCACTGCAACCACGATTGCAACTACTGCGGTATAAGCCTAGGGTTCCAGCCGTATATAAGGAAGCATTTTAAGAAAGAAATTCCTACTTCATGATATGCAGAATAATCCTAGTTCATATACTTTGCAGGGGGAGAACCTTTATATTCACTATTTTTCTTTGTGTTTCCAGTTTTTTTATCACATTTCTAAATATTTGTGTCTATTCTCTAAGTCTTGAAAATTGTTTATAAACAAGCACCCAACCGCCATCTAATAATCTAACCAAACCTACCCTATCTTGACCTAATTTATCAGTATCTGTCAATTGATGTTTTTGTGAGAAATTATTAGATGGCACCGTGGTGTTTAATTACATATATAGGTTCTTTGAAAACGGAAAAATGCAGTCGACTCCATGTTTATTTTTCAGAATTGTGTTAAAAAAAATTGTACAAGAGTCAAAGAAGTGACGATAAAGGTTTTCCCCCAGCAAAACGTGTTAACTAGGACTATTCTGCATATTATGAAGTAAGAATGTTTTCTTAGCATGTTTCCTTATGTGCGGCTGGAATCCTAGGCTTATGTTCTTTATTTTTTTTCCACACTTCTTTGCCAATATTTCGCTGAACTCATTACTAGTTATTTACTTAGTTTACCTAATTAGTTTTGCCTATTTGTTTTCACAGTTCAACGTAGTAACAGTGACTATAAATAGACCTAAGATGACTCCCGGGAGCAAATGTTTTTATTTGGATGTTCTTAGAAATGTTCGGCAAAAGATAAAAATTTTTAAAATAGGATGAAAACGAACCGCCACATGTGGTATTCATTTAGAAATTAACAAAATATAAATAAGAAATTACAAACCTTTCAGCAGCCACACTTTCCATTGTTCTTCGCATCAGTGGATACTGTTCTAAGACAGCATTAAAGTGTTCAACAGACAATGAGAACAAATTACAATAAGTCTCTGCACGAACTGATGCCACTCGCTTTGCATTTGTCAGCAGACAAATTTCGCCGAAATAAGATCCATCACTTAGACTGGTTGCAACTTCACCATTATTCATAAACTATATCCACAATACCTTCTTGAATGAAATACATTTTGTTACCAATTGTACCTTCTTTAATAATAATATCCCCTGAAAAATAATAACTAATATTAGTTTCATAAGACAAACACGTTTAATTCCGTTTACCTACAAGAGGAGACAATCCCCCCTGAGGATATGATGAACAGCTTTCTAAGATGCTGTACGACCATTTACAATGGTCTTTGAGGGGTATTATCCCTGAAAACCCCTCTATTGATTCATTAAATAGAAATTCACCAAATACAACTACAAGAAGGAAACCTAGGTAAGGGGTTGACCAGTGGCATACCATGCCAAAGTTTTTAGTGGTCCTGCCAAATAAATTTTGTAATAGAATGTGGCCATTTCAGTTTTTTAATCCTAGATTTTGTGATATCTAGTGAATTTCAGAAAATGTTTCCAGTCTTTGTTACCTTTGTTATTTGACTGATCTCCGTTGTGTTAGTCCCATTTGGTAATAATTAAAATGTGTTATTTTCACAATATTTCATAACTAAATCAGGTTTAGACTGACATAAATACTGAGCAAACCAGGCTATTAGTAACGAGTACCCTAAAAATAAAAGTTTTGATAACAATATGCACATAAAAAACTTCGGTTTTATGTTGATTCCAAAATATATAACCTTCATCAAGTTTAAATTTACACATCAAAAGCTACAAGACCGAGAAAATTTGCTAATGAAACATGCACGGCTGTTACTGAATTATGTAACATCATAATTAAAGAAAAATGAATTTCTTGGAAAAAATCGGGAAAAGAAGTTTACGTTAATA
Source organism: Artemia sinica (assembly GCA_027921565.1). NCBI lineage: Eukaryota > Metazoa > Arthropoda > Branchiopoda > Anostraca > Artemiidae > Artemia > Artemia sinica. The sequence goes on from CM051272.1 coordinate 48,228,463, forward strand.
TGTAGTTATAAAACAGTAACAGAGAAAATCACATATATACAAGCATGCCTGGTGCCGAGCACCAGGGAGCGAGAAAAGCCTACGTAATTTAAAACTCTTCTCTAATCATTCTTAATTTACAATTTCCAACTTAAGGAATTCCCATATTTGGAATTTGAAAGAGCATTCTTTTGATTAACCATCAAAAGTGGAAAAAAAAATCAATTTAATAAATATGGATTCCACTATGCGAATTGTTAAAATAAACACGGATCCGTGAACTTCTCAGGAAACAATATGATTTTTGTGAAGCCATTCACATTTGTCAGAGAATAGGCCCGAGTTGCTAATAGGCTAGGCAATTTCTGAGAATTGGCCACTTTAAGCCACTTGAAGCACTTCCTGGAGACCTATTTGTTCTGCACTTCTGACTCACTTCCACAAGACCACATCCCTTCGTACTAAGCATGTCATACTTAACGTCACGCATGGTATACTTCCATCATGAGTAGAGCGCGCCATCTGGTGCAAATGACTTACGAAAATGTGCAACACCTTAATAATTTTTAATCCTGGAGACTATGTATACCAATTTATCTTTGAAACCAAAATAGATTAGGGGTATTTATCTTAATATATATATATATATATATATATATATATTATATATATATATATATATATATATATATATATATATATATATATATATATATATATATATATATATATATATATATATATATATATATATATATATATATATATATATATATATATATTCTAAGTTTCTCTTAGCAACGAACAGGGAAAAAAACTATAGGAGAAAAACTCATCAATAGCCATAAAGCGTCGAGTTGATTAAGAATGTATTGATTTGCAATTCAATGTTGCAAGTTCAACAAAACTTGACAACAATAAAAGATTAGGGTCTCCTTGGATGTTGGAAAAACTGATTAAACTCGGTAGCAAAATGTCTAAGACAGCAAAAAAAATGCAAAAAGAACAACTTAATTTAAATATAGTTAGTTTACTAAATGCACGTTTCGTTGCTAATTAGGACAAGCCTGTTTTTCAGAGCTATATAATATTTGATTGAACTTATTTAATTCCAGATCGCTAATGATGTAGGCCTTATTACATATCGTTGCTGTCATGCTTAAAGGTCATAACTGACATTTCCCACTTCTGAGATAATTGCCAAAAAACATTTGCTAAGCTGTTCTGAAAGCTAATATTAGTTGAATAATGATTTGTAGGAGGTCCATTGACCGTAAGTTTGAAATTAAATAAAAATAAAATTCTACTGAAAGAAGGGAGCACCATTAAAACTTAAAATAAACAAAAATTATTATATATATGAGGAGTATTTTCCTCTCCTCAACACCAATCTCTTCACGATAAATTTATTAGTACTTGAAAAAAAAATTTCTTGTTGTTCTAATTAAACGACCCTTGTGTTTCAGGAGTTGTTCTTACAGAAAGAATTAGGACAAATTCAAACATAGAAGTAAAGAGCGACGTGTTAAGTAGAGGGAAACACCCCTCATATACGTAATTATTTCTGTTCGTTTTAGGTTTCAATGTTGCTCCTTACTTTCAGTTGAAAAAACTTTTTTTTTTATTTAATTTTTGATCGTTTTTTAATTAATGCCAGAAAATCTGGCTCTAACTCCAAGGAAAATCCTCCCTCCTTACTGAAATATCCTCTATACAATTCAATCCTGGTGAAAATTTACGCTGGACAATTACCCTTAACATCTCCGCGCGCAAAATCCAGTCGGCAAAGAGAAAGCAAGACATATAAAAGGAATTTCGTATAGGAATTCTGGCAAATTCTCCCAAAGTAAAATTTCCCCTGTAAAATTCAGCCTTTGGAAGATTCCCTCACCATTGAAAATCCCCATAAAAAATTTACCCCCCCCCCCCACCTAAAAATGTTCGCATGCTTCCCAATAACAAATACTATATGTCAACAAAGGGCAAATTTTATAACCTAAAGACCTCTGCCAGGGGGCTGTGGGGCGTCATGTTCTCTCCAAAGGTATAGTTATTGGGTCTTTCAAATATGCTGAACAAAACGGCTGTCTCAAAATTTTGATCGGACGGTCTTGTGAAAAAATGGGAGTGGGAGGGGTCATAGTTGTCCTCCAATCTTTTAGGTCGCTCAAAAGCAGTACTAGAAATTATAATTTCCGTTGGAAAGAGCCCTCTCACGATATTCTAGGACCACTGGGTTGATACGTTCAACCCTGGAAAAAAAACAAATAAACACCATCCGTGACCTTTTTTCTGACAAAAATACAAAATTCCACATTGTTGAAGATAGGAGCTTTTTTTTTAAATCCCACCTCCTCTCCTCTCAGTGGCACTAACATTAAAAAAACTACTTTTAAACATTACAAAAATCTAAATGCCACCTACACTCTACATTTTACTAAAAATTAGCAGCCAAAGAGTGGTCTTCGCATTATTGTACATGTAGCTCCTATTGAAGATAGGAGCTTGAAACCTCTTCACCAAGGTTCTCTGATATGCTGAATCTGATGGTGTGATTTTCATTGCGATTCTTTGTATCTTAGGGGGTGTTTTTTCCTTTTTCCAAAATCAGGTAAATTTTCTCAGGCTCGTAACCTTTGGTGGGTAACGCTACACTTAAAGAAACTTAAATATTTAGAATTAACTTAATAAGCCAATGCTTTTGATATATCTGTTGGTATCAAAATTCCGTTTTTTAAAGTTTCGGTTACTATTGACTGGCGTCGCTCCTTACTTACAGTTTGTTAAGATCAAACCCAATTTGATCTTAATATCACTCGCCTTATATCTATTTCAGCAATTTGCCTTGTGAAACACATACTTAGAGACGGATAACCAATGTTGTAGCCTCATCCGCTCCCGCAATGCCCACCGAAACGTCGATTCTGCTGCCAAATAGCACTTTATTCAAGATGACTTTAGAAAAGAACCTTCCGACGTAAGTGAAATCGTATTTATCTGCCAGAAGTTTTAAAGTCCAAGTTGGTGAGGAATCATCTCATATTTTTTTTTACTAGAAAACACAGGGTATCTCAGGGGTCTGAAATGGAGACGGCGCTTTTTTTAATCATGGGCAGCGCGCTAGCGCTGCCTAAGTAAAGAACGATGTGGGCACAATGTGTTGTTGTTTTTTTTTTTTTTCTCCATACCCGGGCACTTCGTATCAAAAGAGTCGTCGTAGAAACTTTGAAAAGGGCTCATTCGATTGGAAATTGGAGTGGCTAGTGCCCTTTTAATAGTCAAAAGTGATTGGAGGGCAATTAGCCCCCCCCCTCCCCACGCCCATAATTCCCACAAACACATCCAACATTTTGAGATAGCCATTTTGTTCAGCGTATTTGATTCCCAGATAGAAAATATGTTTTTGAGGAGGACACACCCCCAAAACCCTCAGGGCAAGGGTTTTAAGTTATGTGCTGGGGGCATATAAGGTTTTTATAGAAGGCATTGTCGTAGAAACTTCAAAACAGGCTCATTCGATTGGAAATTCAAAGGGCTAGTACCCTTTTTAATAGTCGAAAGTGATTGGAGGGGAACTAGCCCCCCCCCCACGCCCATCATTCCCCCAAATACATCCAATCAAAATTTTGGATAGCCATTTTGTTTAGCGTAGTTGATTTCCAGATAGAAAATATGTTTTTGAGGAGGACACTCCCCCACAACCCTCAGAGTAAGGGTTTTAAGTTATGCCCTGGGGGCATATAAGGTTTTTATAGAAGGCGTTGCCGTAGAAACTTCAAAACAGGCTCATTCGATTGGAAATACAAAGGACTAGTGCCCTTTTTAATAGTCGACAGTGATTGGAGGGCAACTAGCCCCCCCACGCCCATCATTCCCCCAAACAAATCCAATCAAAATTTTGAGGTAGCCATTTTGTTCAGCGTAGTTATTTTCCAGATATAAATATGTTTTTGAGGAGGACACTCCCTCACAACCCTCAGGGCAAGGGTTTTAAGATATGGCCTGGGGGCATATAAGGTTTTTATAGAAGGCGTTGTCGTAGAAACTTCAAAACAGGCTCATTCGATTGAAAATTCAAAGGGCTAGTAACCTTTTAATAACCGAAAGTGATTGGAGGGCAACTGGCCCCCCACGCCCATCATTCCCCCAAACACATCCAATCAAAATTTTGAGATAGCCATTTTGTTCAGCGTACTTGATTTCCAGATAGAAAATATGTTTTTAAGGAGGACACTCCCCCACAACCATCAGGGCAAGGGTTTTAAGGTATGCCCTGGGGGCATATAAGGTTTTTATAGAAGGCGTTGTCGTAGAAAATTCAAAACAGGCTCATTCGATTGGAAATTCAAAGGGCTAGTACCCTTTTTAATAGTCGAAAGTGATTGGAGGGCAACTAGTTCCCCCACACCCTTCATCCCCCCAAACACATCAAATCAAAATTTTGAGATAGTCATTTTGTTCAGCGTAGTTGATTTCCAGATAGAAAATGTTTTTGATGAGGACACTCCCCCACATCCCTCAGGGCAAGGGTTTTAAGTTATGCCCTGGGGTATATAAGGTTTTTTAAAGAAGGTGCTGTCGTAGAAACTTCAATAAAAGCTCATTCGACTGGAAATTTAAAGGGCTAGTGCCCTTTTTAATATTCAAAAGGGATTGGAGGGCAACTAGCCCCCCCACACCCATCATTCCCCCAAACACATCCAATAAAAATTTTGAGATAGCTATTTTGTTCAGGGTAGTTGATTTTCAGATAGAAAACATATTTTTGAGGAGGACACTCTCCCACAACCCTCAGGGCAAGGATTAAAAGTTCTGTCCTGGGGGCATATAAGTTTTTATTGAAATCTTTGTCGTAGAAACTTGAAAAAGGGCTCATTCGATTTGAAATTCAAAGGACTAGTACCCTTTTTAATAGTCGAAAGCGATTTGAGGGCAACTAACCTCCCTCTCCCGCCAACCTTTTCCCCAAACATATACAATCAAAATTTTTATATAGCCATTTTATTCAACGTAGTTGAAAGTTTTGGAAATTAGGTCTTTAAGTATAACAACCCCTCCCCCCACAGCCCTCAGGGCAAGGGTTGTAAGTTATGCCCTGGGGGCATATAAAGATTTTATTGAAAGCGTTGTCGTAGAAACTTCAAAAGGGCTCATTGAATTGGAAATTGAAAGGGCTAGTGCCTTTTTTAATAGTTGAAAGTGATTGGATAGTGACTAACGCTCCTCTCACGCCCACAATTTTCCCAAACACATCAAATTAAAATTTTGAGATAGCCATTTTGTTCAACGTAGTTGAAAGTTCTGGAAATTTTGTGTTTTAGGATGATAACCCCCTCAGAGCTCTCAGTGCAAGGGTTGTAGGTTATGCCCTGGGGGCATATAAAGTTTTTATTGAAAGCGTTGTCGTAGATACTTCAAAAGGGCTCATTCGATTGAAAATTCAAAGGGCTAGTACCATTTTTAATAGTCGAGAGTGATTGGAGGTCAACTAGCCCCCCTCCACGCCCATCATTCCCCCAAACACATCCAATCAAAATTTCGAGATAGCCATTTTGTTCAGCTTAGTTGATTTCCAGATAGAAAATATGTTTTTGAGGAGGACACTCCCTCACAACCCTCAAGGCAAGGGTTTTAAGTTATGGCCTGGGGGCATATAAGGTTTTTATAGAAGGCGTTCTCGTAGAAACTTCAAAACAGGCTCATTCGATTGGAAATTCAAAGGGCTAATACCCTTTTTAATAGTCGAAAGTGATTGGAGGGCAACTAGCCCCCCCCCACGCCCATCATTCCCCCCAAACACATCCAATCAAAATTTTGAGATAGCCATTTTGTTGAGCGTAGTTGATTTCCAGATAGAAAATATGTTTTTGAGGAGGTTTTTATACAAACTCTCCTCCCTCCCATTTGCCCATTATGTTTCAAAACTAAATGTTGCCTTAAGATTAAATCAAAGTGCACTGTGATAATGCTAATTCCCAATAAGGCATCTCAGCAGTATCCCAAGAACGACTGAGGGTATTATGTTCAAACTTTCCAGGCTACTTCTGCTCTTAAAATTTAACCAAATCAAAATAGTGTAAGTGTATCCAAGCTATCAAAGAGAGTAAACAGATTTTTTTTGCCAATGGTATCAAGTTTTCCATTTCAGGTCAACTAGAGGAGGTATGAAACTAAGTTAAACAGTACTATTTGTGTCCAGATTTTTGAAAATGGTGTGTGTTGTTAAAAATTGCTGAAAATTTTTCTCTAGCATACAAATAGCAGGCCAAACTATAAAGTCTTAAAAAACGAAAAGATTTAAAGTGTTATTTTTTTCCCCTGAAAAGACTATGTCACTATAAAACGAACAGAAATTAATTAAAAAAACTTTTTCCACAAAATAAGTTTTTCAAAGAAAAGTAAAGAACTCCATTAAAGAAAAAATGAGCAAAAATAAAATCAAACAATCTACCAAGCTGGAAACTACCACAAATCAGCATCGATAAATAAATGAAACCCAAAACGAACAGAAATTACAAAAAATAACCGAGTCAAACTCAAAACGAGCAGAAATTAACATAAGTTGGGCGCAAAAACCCCTATGCCTTCCCAAAGCCAGAACAAAATTTGTACTTTACTGAAAAAATACAAATGAATGTGCATTGTCAGTTTAATAATACATATACTGATATTTAGTAATCAAAATGTTAAAATTATTTGATTTATTAAAGTTATAAAAGTAAAAACTTTTATATTTTTTTCAGTAAAGTTTCTGTTTCCATACCAGATCATGAGGACTTAGTATTTTTCATTAGTTGAATGCTATTTTCAATATTGCCCGAGCGCCTGGATATTGACTTTCCCTTCACATTTACGAGGACTCCAAATTGTTCAAAACAAATCAATAAGAATCCTGGGCTATTTTTTTTAACACACCCTAGGAAGACAGAAAAATTATCTGAAACTAAAACATCTTTTTTAATTTCTTGTTATTCTTGATTTGCAACAAAATTTTCACACTCAATTTGGGCATATGGTTTTTAAACATCCAACGTAGTGATAATTTTTTCCATAGCATGAAGCTTTTGGTTTAAAATAAGCTTAGCCATTTATCAAGAGCACGGAATAAGTACCTTTTCCCGTTTGTTAAAAAGGAGAGATCAAGACTAAGTCTGAGATATCAACTTCCCATATATTTAATATAACAAGTGAATCATCATTTGATATAATAAGTGAATCATCATCACTCTATATTTATATAAAAAGAAATTTAAAAATAGATAGTTCTTTCCGTCTAAAGTACCAGGAATTGAATGCATTATTGATTTATTTATAATTTGCTTTGTGTAACTCCCTTCCCGATCTCCGTGAGTCAATGTTTTCTTTTGCTTTTTGTTTATTTTCTTTTCTTTGCTTCTCTTTCTTTCTTTCTTCTTCGTTTCTTTCTTTCTTCCTCCGTACTCCGTGAGAGTTATTGAAGTGCAATTTTTTTTCTTTATCATGGTTGCAGCGGTAGCGCTGCAACCTAGTATAGAGCAAACCACAGTCCATAGTAACGAAAAGTTAAAAAACGCATTTAAAAAAAAAAAACTACCTAGTGAAACGGTAATAGCCATCTGACATTGACCCAGGAATAGTAACTATTATTTTGGTCTGTCTTAAAAGTAAAAGTTTATTGCGAGAAGAAATTTATGGTGGTTTCGAAAAAAAGTCTGAGACCCCTCGAAAATCGCGTCAGATCAAAATAAAAAGTCTACCATTTGTGAAAAAACCCAGTTATGGGAAATTACAACCACCCTCCTTAGCACTAATCTGTCTCCCGTTTTTTGCTACCACGGCTAGGGGGCGACCAGAACATCATAGAGAGATGTATAATATGCTCGTTCAAACGGAAATTAAATATTCTAGTGCCCTTTTCAAGTGATCAAAAATATTGGAGGGCAACTAGCCTCCCCCTCTCCCTAAGTTCCCCTTTCCAAAGGCATCCAATCACGATTTTGAGATAGTCGTTTTGTTCAACATAGTTCAAAGGTCAAATATCTTTGGTTTTGGTGATGATTCAATAAAAAAAACAAGTTTTTTAAACTGAAAGTAAGGAGCGACATTAAAACTTAAAACGAACAGAAATTATTCCGTATATGAAAGGGGCTGTCCCCTCCTGAACGCCTCGCTCTTTACGCTAAAGTTTGACTCTGTCTCACAACTTTATTTTTTAAACAATAAAAAACTTTAGCGTAAAGAGCGAGGCGTTGAGGAGGGGACAGCCCCTTTCATATACGGAATAATTTCTGTTCGTTTTAAGTTTTAATGTCGCTCCTTACTTTCAGTTTAAAAAACTTTTTTTTTTATTTAATTTCTGATCGTTTTTTAGTTAATGCAGGGGATGTTTCCCCCCTCTTTAAAAAATCGAGTAAATTTTCTCAGGCTCGTAGCCTTTGATGAGTAATACTAAACTTAATAAAATTTATATATTTAGAATCAGCATTATAAACACATTCTTTTGATACATTTATTGACATCAAAATTCCGTTTTTAAAAGTTTCGATTACAATTGAGCCGTATCGCTTGTTTTTTTATTGTTTTTTTTTTATTACGTATATGTTATTACGTATATGAGGGGGTTCTCCCCTTAGTCAATACCACGCTCTTTACGTTAAAAGTTAAAAAAAAAATTTTGATTCACAAACCCCTGAATCACAAAGGCCGTTTAATTAGAATAGATAGCTCTTTTGAAAGCACTAAAAAAAACTGTAGCGTAAAGAGCGAGGTATTGACTTGGGGGAGAACCCCCTCACATACGTTATAATTTCTGTTCGTTTTAAGTTTTAATATTCCTTCTTACATTTCAGTTGAAAAAACTTGTTTTTTTTTTATTTAATTTCTGATCGTTTTTTTAAATAATGCTTGGAAATCCGGCACCCCCTTTATAGAAATGTCCCTTACCCCAAAGAAACATCCTCCACGGAAATATTCTCCAGATTAACCCCCTCGTCTAGCCCCCCCCCTCCAGAAAAAATCCTTCCTGAAAATGGTTGTATACTTCCCAATAACCAATAAATAATGCTGGCAAGTCCGGCGCCCCCTTCATGGCAATTTCCCTTCCCCCATGAAAACTTCCTTCATGAACAGATCCTCCAACATAAACACCGACCCACCCTTCCCTCCCACTACCAGAAAAAAACCTCCTGAAAGCTTCTGTATACTTCCCAATAACCACTACCATATGTTAACATTGGGTAAAGTTCATAACTTTTAGCCCTCCCTCTGGGAACTTCGGGGGATTAAGTCATCCTAAAAGACATATTTTTCATATTTTCGACCATGCTGAACAAAATGGCTATCTCAAAATTTTGATCGGGTGACTTTGGGAAAAAAATAAGCGTGGGAGGGGGCCTAGTTGCCCTCCATTTTTTTTGGTCACTTAAAAAGGGCACTAGAACTTTTAATTTCCGTTCCAATGAGCCCTCCCACGATATTCTAGGACCACTGGGTCGATACGATCACCCCTGGGGAAAAAAAAAACAAAAACAAACAAACAAACAAACAAATAAACACGCATCCGTGATCTTTCTTCTGGCAAAAAAAATGTAAAATTCCACATTTTTGTAGATAGGAGCTTGAAACCTCTACAGTAGGGTTCTCTGATACGCTGAATATGATGGTGTGATTTTCATTAAGGTTCTATAACTTTTAGGGGGTCTTTCCCCCTTTTTTTTTGAAAATCAGCCAAATTTTCTCAGGCGCATAACTTTTGATGGGTAGCACTAAACTTGATGAAAGTTATATATTTGAAATCAGCATTTGAAATCTGATTCTTTTGATATATCTATTGGTATCAAAAACCCGTTTTCTAGAGTTTCGGTTACCATTGAGCCGGGTCGCTCCTTACAGTTCGACCACGAACTGTTTGATATGACTCTTCATAGTCCCTGGGAAAAGGGCTGTACACTGTATCGACATCGTATGTATTTATAACACGCGTATCGGTATGAGCGTATCATTATTGGGCGTATTGGTTTCGCGGGTATCTAGACAGATTTTTAATAGCTCATATAAAAGATATTGCTCATATCTACGTGCAGTGGCGTAATTTAGTCAAAATCCTGGGGGGGGGCAAAGTTGGAGACAATTGCCCAACTCAAGTGAAAATGAAAGTGAAAACTGAAAAATGAGCCATATCAAACGGTTCGTGGTAACGAACTGTAAGTAAGGAGCGACCCGGCTCAATGGTAGCCGAAACTCTAAAAAACGGGATTTTGATACCAATAGATACATCAAAAGAATCAGATTTTAATTCTGATTTCAAATATATAAGTTTCATTAAGTTTAATCTTACCCATCAAAAGTTACGTGCCTGAGAAAAATTTGGCTGATTTTCAAAAAAAGGGGGGAAAGACCCCCTAAAGGTTATAGAACCTTAATGACAATCACACCATCATATTCAGCGTATCAGAGAACCCTACTGTAGAGGTTTCAAGCTCCTATCTACAAAAATGTGGAATTTTCCATTTTTTGCCAGAAGAAAGATCACGGATGCGTGTTTATTTGTTTTTTTTTTTTTTTTTTCTCAGGGGTGATCGTACCGACCCAGTGGTCCTAGAATATCGTGGGAGGGCTCATTGGAACGGAAATTAAAAGTTCTAGTGCTCTTTTTAAGTGACCAAAAAAATGGAGGGCAACTAGGCCCCCTCCCACGCTCATTTTTTCCCAAAGTCACCCGATCAAAATTTTGAGATAGCCATTTTGTTCAGCATGGTCGAAAATATGATAAAAATGTCTTTTAGGATGACTTGATCCCCCAAAGTCCCCAGGGGGAGGGCTGAAAGTTATGAACTTTACTCAATGTTAACATATAGTATTGGTTATTGGGAAGTATACAGACTTTTTCAGAGGAGATTTTTTCTGATAGGTGGGGGAAGGAGAGGGTCGGGGGCTATATGGAAGGATCTTTCCATGAAGGAAGTTTTCATGGGGGAAGGGACATTGCTATGAAGGGGGCGCCGGATTTCACAGCATTATTAAAGAAAAAGATCAGGAATTAAATAAAAAAAAACAAGTTTTTCAACTGATCAACTGATTGTGATTAAGAGGTCATTTTTTAAAGAACTGGAAAAAAAAATTCGAACTATAGTTTAAAGAGCAGGGTATTGACTAGGGGGCGAACCCCTAATATACGTGTTAAAAATTTATGAATATAGAAGTTCGTTACGTAAGTTAATTCTAAGTTACGTATATTTATTACTAATAAAAACGTTCGTAAATAAAATTAAACAAGTTTCGAGAAAGCCATTTAACCAAATATAATATGCGAATTTTGTTTTAATTATTCATGTACGGTGAGCCAAAATCAAAACCTGCATTAATTCAAAAACGTTCAAAAATTAAATAAAAAAAACAAGTTTTTTTAACTGAAAGTAAGGAACGACGTTAAAACTTAAAACGAACAGAAATTATTCCGTATATGAAGGGGGCTGTCCCCTCCTCAACGCCTCGCTCTTTACGCTAAAGTTTGACTTTCTCACAACTCTATTTTTTTAAACAATAAAAAAACTTTAGCGTAAAGAGCGAGGCGTTGAGGAGGGGACAGCCCCCTTCATATACGGAATAATTTCTGTTCGTTTTAAGTTTTAACGTCGTTCCTTACTTTCAGTTAAAAAAAATTTTGTTTTTTTTTATTTAATATTATCATAGAGGCAAAGATATACTTATGAAAACTGACCTGCTTCTCTGGATACTTGAATCATGCAAGCTTATCTTAGTTTTGACGAGATTCTTTGCAGAAAATAAGTTTCAGCTGGGGGGCAAAATGAGGTCTGAGGGGGCAAACTTGGATCCGGTGGGGGCAGCTAAGTAAAATTTTATTGCGAAATTTTTTTTTTATGATGATTTCCAAAAAAAGTCTTAATCCCTTCAAAAATGGCGTCAGATCAAAATGAAGTCTACCATTTAAATCAGTATGGTCGAAAACCTAGTTATGGGAAATTACAGTCCCCTCCTTGAATAACAAGGAAAATCACTTGTTTGCATTGGTAGCACTGATCTGTCTCCATTTTTTTTTCTAGCAAGGCTAGGGGGTGACCAAAACATCATAGAGAGATATGTAATGTATCATTCGAACGGAAATTAAATTTGCTAGTGCCCTTTTTAAGTGAACAAAAAGATTGGAGGGCAACTAGCCCCCTCCCATCTAAAGACCTCCTCCCCCGAAGTCATCCAATCACAATTTTGAGATAGTCTTTTTGTTCAACATAGTTCAAAGGTCAAATATATATTTTTTTTGGTGATGATAGGACCCTCCATAGCCTCTGGGGAAAGGGCTGCCCAGTGTATCGGTAACGGACGTACTGATATCAAGCGTGTCGGTATTGGCATATTGTTATTGGGCAAATTGGTATCGCAGGTATCTAGACAGATTTATAGTAGCTCATATAAAAGATATTGCTCATATTTAGGTTCCTCCAATAAATTAAACCATCAGCAAGTTCAAATTGCACTAAAGACGGCACTTTTGGTGCCATGTCGCAAGTAGAAAAGCTGGGGCTAGTGGGCTACCAGTATTTTTTAGAGTAAACTTTAATGGCTCATTTGAAAGCTATTGCTCGTATCTACGTGGTTTATCAATTCCAGCATCCGTAAGTGTGATATCATAGGCAGCATTAACAAAATTTGCACTTTACTGAAAAAAAATACAAATGAATGTGCATTGTCAGTTTAATATACATATACTGATATTTAGTTGTCAAAATCTTAATATTACTTGATTTATTAAAGTTATAAAAGTAAAAACATTTATATTTTTTTAAGTAAAGTGTAAATTTTGTTCTGGACCTGGGAAGGCATAGAGGTTTTGAGCCCAACTTATGTTTATTTTGTGCTCGCTTTGAGTTTGACTCGGTTATTTATTGTAATTTCTGTTCGTTTTGAGTTTCATTTATTTATCGATGCTGATTTGTGGTAGTTTCACGCTTGGTAGATTATTTGATTTTATTTTGCTCATTTTTTGTTTAATGGAGTTCTTTACTTTTCTTTGAAAAACTTATTTTGTGGAAAAAGTTTTTTTTTAATTAATAGCACTAAAAAAAACACTTTTGATGTCACTTCTTAAGTAGAAAATCTTGGAAGTATAAAACGAAATCATCGTTGTAATAATTATGGTCCAAAACCCTTAACTGGGTGTTTGTAAGAACACCTTTCGCAAGTTCCTCCTCCAAGCCGCCTTAAGCTACACAATTAAGGTAAAAGAACTAATACACCAATTATCTTTTTTAGAAGCGTGGTTCTGTTGTACATCGCTCGACTTTGAAATAGAGTGTCTTGCGTTCGATTCCTGCTTGGGTGTTTTTTTTTTGTTTTTTTTTGTTTTTTTGTTTTTTTTTATTATGGTTTTTCTCCCTTCTATACAATAATTTTCAGATTATTTCACTGTTTTTGTAAATGTGATGCACTCATTTCTTGAAGCATGTCCAAGGAAGGTATTTAATCAAATATTTTGATTCAAGAGGGAATAGAGATCATACAGTTCATGGTTTGCAACGACATTCTGAGTAGATCTCTAAATCCATACCCCAACGAATGACGTAATTTTGTCAAAATTATGGGGGGGGGGGTCAAAGTTTGAGCCAATTTTCCCAAATGAAGTGAAAATGACAGAGAAAACTGAAAAACTAGCCGTATAGTAATAAAAAAGGTAAAGCTGTGCTAAAGAAAACTGACCTGTTTCAGTGGATGCTTGAATTATGCAAGCTTATCTTAGTTTTTGACAAAATTTTTGGAGAAACTAAATTTCAGCTGGAAGGGGGGGGGGGGGGAACTGGGGTCTGGAGGAAAACAGAGGTCTGGGAGGGGAACTTGCCCCTTTTGCCCCATAGAAAATTTCGCCTCTGACCCCAACCCCTTAAGACTAAGTGGTGGGAAAAGTGTAGGCATGTGGTTTTTGGTACCACTCAAAGTTGTATATTAAAAGAAGGATTACTTATTATTATACTTACTTATTCAAATTATTTACTTGACAATTCCACCGTAGTATTCTCCCCATACGTAACATTGTGCATCCAAAGAATAAGGAAGACAAATGAAAACAGTTCTGGAGGAGAATTCAGGTAACTTTTTTGAATTTTTGAAAGGAAAACAGACTTAGTTTGTAATGCCATTTACCGTACCTACACAAGAAATGATTTTTTTTTTCCGAATTTCCGTACTTTTTTGAGCAATGAGTGGCTTTTTATTTAGGGACAGGTCCAATAAATCCCTAAGCCTAAAGGCACATTTCTGTTGAGCTAGCAAAATTTCTTGCAAGTATGTCGACATACAAACCTGTCAGCTTAGTTAACCTTTTGTGTCGAAGCTACTCGCCTGGAGCTACTTTTTAAATGTGACTAAATTTAATTTTTTATAACAAAGAATTAAAGATGCCTTTATTCTGTTTTAAATTTCTTTTACAAAAAAAACACACTATGTTTTGATTTTTTTTGTTTCCACTCTAAACTTATTTTTTCCTTAAATTCTTGTAAAACTTCTTAGTTCAGCTCCTTGATAAGGGTTGAGGTGTCTTATCTCCCCTAGATTGGAGGGGATAAGAAATTATATAAAAAAATAAAATTAGTTTTAACTACAACTAAGGAGCTAAGTTTTAACAACTAAGTTTTAACTACAAAACTAAAACTTAAAACGAACAGAAATTATTCCGTATATATAAAAAAGATCATGGCAGTGTTGTTTCTACATTAAATTGTAACAAAAAACGAGCAAAGATTAATTAAAAAAACAAAGTTTTCCAAGGGAAATAAAAAGCGAAGTTGAAACATAAAACGAACAAAAATTATTACTTCACAGGCTATCTAACATATATCAGTAAAACCATTGTAAATAAATCAAATGGTGATATTTCCCTATGTTTGTAGGATTACAAAAACTAGCCCTTTACTGAATAGACAAAACAATATAGGAGTTTTGGTACGGTAAAAGGAAACAATTTAAGGACACTTTTAACAGAATTAAAGTTAAGCAATTTTAGATTTTGGTTTATTTAATTTTTTTCGTTTAATTTACATCACTTCTGAAAAATGAGCTTAGTTCAATGATTTATCATCGTTTCGGATCTGAAAAAGACATTTCATCATTATTTTGTAGACAAATTCTAAGTGAATGAATTTTATTAGTATTAGGACTACAAGCTCGCTTTAGAATTTGTATCACAACTTAAAATCCCCCGTTTTATAGAGAGAAATAACTGGATTTCCAGAGTTCATATTACAGTTAATAGGTTCTTCATTTCGAGTAATACTAGGTGAAACTAAGATATTACCTGATAAATCAATCTATTGTTTTATATGCTGTGTAATAACTTTAAACTTATTATTTTTATGCCTAAGTTTTAAGACAATTTTAATTGTATACTGAAAATTACTGATATCACAGCTCCTGTAGGACTATGAAAAGGGTTATAGATTAGTTCGTTGTTGTGAGGCTACGTATATGCTTTTGACCCCTAAATCAATATTCTTGTTTTTATATTTGACTTTTGTGTTTTCAGTGCAGAGCTAGTTTTTTGTAATCCTACAAACGTAGGGAAATATCACCAGTTGATTTATTTACAATGGTTTTACTGATATATGTTAGATAGCCTGTAAAGTAATAATTTTTATTCGTTTTAAGTTTCAACTTCGCTTTTTATATCCCTCGGAAAAACTTTGTTTAAAAAAAAATTAATTATTAAAGGAGACGCACGAGTTGCCTCTCTGTCTCGTTTGTACTAATTTTGTATATAGTGTATTTGGTTAATAAATTCAAGTTAAAAGTAAGCATTAACCTTTGGGTTTATTCTTCGTCATTTCTCTACAGTTTTCAGTAAACTTCTGGTGCTGTTGAATCCTTATACTGTCAAATCCATGCATACTATTTGCGGACTAAACTCAATTGAGACACTTTTTTTCACTCAAAAGTTCAATTGAAAACTTGTTTTTAAAGTTCCAATTAGCAAGGGCTTGCTCTCACATAGTCACATCAGTACCAGGGTTAGCTCGATGGCAGCAATTTTGACGGTGTGCTTTTATTTAAATCTTGAGTCATTTCATTGGAGTATACCCTCCAGAGCAATTGCTGGCCCATAGGGCGTCGAATCTATGTTTCAATTGCTGAGCGTTTTTTTACAGGGACAAGTAGCAATTCTGTCACCCAACCTTGCTGCGGTGCGGATCGAACCCCGGGACTCATATTGCCTAGTAAAGCATCGATCCACTCTGCTATGTCCTAGTTCTTTTTTGAAACCCTCAAAATTTGCTTGCGTTTTCACAAATTATTATTCATTTGAATCTGAGTAACGCCTATTATTTCTGAATTAAATGGTAATTGGAAAA
This sequence comes from Artemia sinica, assembly GCA_027921565.1. NCBI lineage: Eukaryota > Metazoa > Arthropoda > Branchiopoda > Anostraca > Artemiidae > Artemia > Artemia sinica. The sequence continues at coordinate 48,244,776 of CM051272.1, forward strand.
TTTTATCGCGTCTTTAAGAAATTTCGGTTTGTAAGGGCCATGGCTTGCTACTGCTAGAGCCTTGAGAGTAGACTGTCAATTTAATTTCAGAGTTTTAAACGAACATAATTTCAATGGCATATTTGTTTCTTGTTCTTCTCCACTCTGTAAATGGAATGAAATGTGTTGTTTTGGATAGTGATGGTGTTGCTATCTATGCAAGATATTGTTTTCATTGTTTTTCAAGATGAAACAGAAAATCTTCAGTGAAGGGTTTTCAGGGATGTCAATCTCAATTGTAAAAAAAAAGAAGAAAAATATTCAAATGAATTGTAAAAAAAGTTTTTCTTCTCAAAGTCACCCGATCAAAATAAAAAAAGTGAAAAAAACTGAAAAAAAATCAAATGAATTTACTGAAAAAAAGTGCATTGTCAGTTTAATATATATATGCTGATACTTATTCCTTAAAATATTAATTAATTCTTTATTTCTTAAAGTTATAAAAGTGAAAACATTTGCAAGAATTTTTTTCAGTAAAGTACAAATTATATTCTAGCTTTTAGAAAGCATAGGGTTTTAAAACCCTACTCAGATTAGTATCTGCTAGTTTTGAGTTTGACTTATTTTAATTTTTGTTTGTTTTGGGTTTCATTTATTTATTGATAATGATTTGTGGTAGTTGTATGCCTGGTAGATTATTTGATTCTATTTTTCCATTTTTGGTTTAATGGAGTTCTTTACTTTTTTTTGAAAAACTTATTTTGTGCAAAAAGTTTTTTTGATTAACTTCTGTTCGTTTTATATTGAAAGAGTCTTTTTCAGGGAGAAAGAGTGAGCCTCTTCTGAAGTTAAACAACCAACCCTTCCATAAGAACCCTCTCCATAGCTACCCTCTGATCACTTTGACTCTTAAAAAGAGCACTAGAGCGTCAGATTACCAATCCATGAGCCCCCTCCGAAGTTTATATGGCCACACTTTCTATAAAAACCCTATATGTCCCAGGGCATAACTTACAACTCTTGCCCTTAGGGCTGGGGAGATTTGTTATCCTAAAAGACATACTTTCCAGACCTTTTTGATGGGCTGAACAAAATGGCCAAATCAAAATTTGCCCTCTGATCATGTTTGATTCATAAAAAAGGCACTAGTCTCTCAATTTACAATCGAATGAGCCCTTTATGAAGTAGCTACTGCAAAACTTTCTATAAAAAACCTTATATGCCCCAAGGGCATAACTTACAACCCTTGTCGTGAGAGCTATGGGGGAGGGTTGTCATCCTCAAAGACATAATTTCCAGGCCTTTCAACTACGTTGAACAAATCGGCCATATCGAAATGTTGATAAGAAATGTTTGGGGAAATGGTGGACGTTGGGGGAGGTGATTCCCCTCTGATTAGTTTCGACTATTAAAAAGGGCAATAGCCCTCCCAATTTCCAATTGAAAGAGCTCTTTTTGGAGTTTTTACGAAAACACTTTCTATAAAAACATTATATGCCCCACGGCATAACTTACAACCTTAGCCCTGAGGGCTCTGAGGGGGTTGTCATACTCAAACATAATTTTCGGACCCTTCAACTACGTTCAACAAAATGGCTATGTCAAAATTGTGATCGAAAGTGCTTGGGGAAATGATGGGCGTGGGGGGGCATTCGCCCTTCAAACACTTTCGACTATTAATAAGGGCACTAGTATTCTGAATTCACAATCAAATGAGTCTTTTTGAAGTTTATACGACAACGCTGGCAAAGACCTAATTTACAGAACCTTCAACTACGTGGAACAAAATGTCTATCTCAGAATTTTATTTGGATATGTTTCGAGAAATGATGGGTGAGAGAGGGGTGTTAGTTGACTTCCAATCACTTTCGACTATTAAAAAGGTTAGAACACTGGAATGTTTTATTTTAGTTATGCTGACTTTAACGTGTTTTATTCAAATTATATTAAAAAATAAACATGCCCAAAATAACCGTGAGAGGGGGATTAGTTGCCCTCCAATCTCTTTCAGCTATCAAAAAGGGCGCTAGCCCTTTGAATTTTCAATCGAATGAGCCTATTTTCAAGTTTCTACGTCAAAGATTTCAATAAAAATCTTATATGCCCTCAGGGCATAACCTACAACCGTAGCCCTGAGGACTCTGGGGGGAGTGTCATCCTCAAAGACCTGATTACCAAAACTTTCGACTACATTGAACGAAATGACTGTCTGAAAATTTTGATCGGATGTGGTTTGGGAAATGGTGGGCGTGAGAGGGGGTTTAGTTACCCTCCAATCAATTGCGACTATTAAAAAGGGCACTAGCTCTCTCAATTTACAATTAAATGAGCCCTCTTTGAAGTTTTTACGACAACCCTATCTATAAAAACCTTATATGCCCCCAGGGTATAACTTACAATCTTTACCCTGGGGGCTCTGGGGGGTTTGTCATCTTCAACTACGTAATTTCCAGAATATTCAACTACGTTGAACAAAATAGCTATCTCAAAACTTTGATTGAATGCGTTTGGGGAAATGGTGGGCATGAGAGGGGTGTTAGTTGCTCTCCATTTAGTTTCGACTATTAAAAAGGGCACTAGGCCTTTCAATTTCCAATCAAATGAGCCCTTTTTGAAGTTTCTATGACAAAACTTTCAATAAAAAAACCTTATATTTCCCCAGGGCATAACTTACAACCCTTGTCCTGAGGGTTGTGGGAGGGGGGAAGAGTTGTCAACCTCAAAGACCTAATGTCCAGAACTTTCAACTACGTTGAACAAAATGAATATATCAAAATTTTGATTGAATGTGTTAGGATAAATGGTGGGCGTGAGACGGGGTTAGTTGCCCTTAAATCACTTTAGACTATTAAAAAAGACCCTAGTTTATTCAATTTCCAATTGAATGAGCTCTTTTTGAAGTTCCCACGACAACTCTTTCTAAAAAAACCTTATATGCCCCCAGGGCATAACTTACAACCCTCACCCTGAGGGCTGCGGGGGGGGGGGGGGGGTTGTCATCCTCAAATACCTAATTTCCAGAACTTTCAACTACGTTGAAAAAAATGGATATCTCAAAATTTGGATTGTATGTGTTTGGGGAAATGGCGGGCGTGAGAAGGGGTTAGTTGCCCTCCAATTACTTTCGACTATTAAAAAAAAAGCACTAACCATTTCAATTTCCAATCGAATGAGCCCTTTTGAAGTTTCTACGACAACTCTTTCTATAAAAACCTTATATTCCCCCAGGGTATAATTTACAACCCTTGCCCTGAGGGCTGAGGGGGGGGGGGGGGTTGTCATCCTCAAAGACCTAATTTCCAGAACTTTCAACTACGTTGAAAAAAATGGCTATCTCAAAATTTTGATTGTATGTGTCTTGGGAAATGGCGGGCGTGAGAGGGGGTAAGTTGCCCTCCAATTACTTTCGACTATTAAAAAGAGCACTAGCCATTTCAATTTCCAATCGAATGAGCCCTTTTTGAAGTTTCTACCACAATACCTTCTATAAAACCTTATATGCCCCAGGGCATAACTTACAACCCTTGCCCTGAGGGCTTTGAGGAAGGGGCTGTCATCCTTAAAGACCTAATTTCCAAGGCTTTCAAATACGTTGAACAAAATACTATCTCAAAATTTTGATTGGATGTTTTTGGATCAATGGTGGGCGTGAGAGGAGGTTTAGTTGCCCTCCAATCACTTTCGAATGTTTAAAAAGGGCACTAGCCAGTTCAATTTCCAATTGAATGAGCCCTTTTATTGAAATTTCTACGACGACACTTTCTATGAAAACCTTATATGCCCCCAGGGCATAACTTACAACCCTTGCCCTGAGGGTTGCTTGGGGGGGGGGATGTCATCCTCAAAGACCTAATTTCCAGAACTTTCAACTACGTTGAAAATAATGGCTATCTCAAAAATTTTGATTGCATGTGTTTTGGGGAAATGGCAGGAATGAGAGGGAGGTTAGTTGCCCTCCAATTACTTTCGACTATTAAAAAGAGCACTAACCATTTCAATTTCAAATCAACTGAGCCCTTTTTGAAGTTTATATACTGCAACTCTTTCTATACAAACATTAAATGTCCCCAGGGCATAACTTAAAACCCTTGCCCTGAGGGCTGTGGGGGGCATGTCATCCTCAAAGACCTAATTTCCAGAACTTTCAACTATGTTGAACAAAATGGCTATCTTAAAATTTTGGTTGGATGTGTTTGGATAAATTGTGGGCGTGAGAGGAGGGTTAGTTTTCCCTCCAATCACTTTCGACTATTAAAAAGGGCACTAGCCATTTCAATTTCCAATCGATTGGGCCCTTTTTGAAGTTTCTAGGACAACGCTTTCTATGAAAACCTTATATGCCCCCAAGGCATAACTTACAACCCGTGTCCTGAGGGCTGTGAGTGGGTTGTGATCCTCAAAGACCTAATTTCCAGAACTTTCAACTACGTTGGCTATCTCAAAATTTTGATTGGATGTGTTTGGGGAAAAATGTGGACATAAGAGGGGGGTTACTTGCCCTCCAATTACCTTTCACTATTAAAAAGGGCACCAGCCCTTTGGATGTCCAATTGAATGACCGCTTTTTGAAGTTTTTACGACAAAGATTTCCATAAAACCTTATATGCCCCAGGGCATAACTTACAACCTTGCCCTGAGGGCTGTGGAGGGAGTGTCCTCCTCAAAAACATAATTTATATTTGGAAATCCACTACGTCGAACCAAATGACTATCTCGAAATTTTGATTATATGTGTTTGGGGAAGTGGTGGGCTTGGAAGGGGTGTTAGTTGCCTTCCAATCAATTTCAACTATTAAAAAGGGCACTAGCCATTTTAATTTCCAATCGAGTTTTCCTTTTTGAAGTTTTAACGACAACTCCTTCGATACGAAGTGCAGAAAAAAAGATAATACATTGTGCCAACATCGTTTTTTACTTAGGCAGCGCTACTGCGCTACCTATGATTTGAAGTCACTTTTGAGGAATTTCAGCACTATTTAGAATTCCTCAAAGTTTGGAGGACAGGAGTGGGAGGGGCAAAATGCTTTTCAAAATCTAGGGCAGGGGGGCCTTGTTTTTTTAAATTTTAATCGATGAAAGTAGTAAAAAAGGCATTATTTAATGAAAATACCACAAAAGGTTCTTTTCCAAGTCTGGCAAGAGACAATCCCCACCCCCCCCCCCCCCCCCCAATAAAAAAACCTGGGCGCACTTGAAAAAAAACTCCTAGGCTACAATGTTGAATCTGAATCTTATTCATTATTTCCCAATCTAGTTATTTAAATTTTCGGTTATTATAGACCATAGTCTTTAATAGGTCACAACTTGCAATCAAGAAAGATGAAACATTATTATTGTATTAATTTCTTTCAATATTTCTTGGCTAAAAGGTCTGTTTTCAAGAATTTTTCGTTAGTATTTTTGTTCAGTCAATGGTTTTTCTTGTTTCTAATTGAGTAAATTAAAGTACTAGGTAGTAGTACATCGGTTTATAGGGTAATAATTTGTAATGCAGGAAGTATCAGTAGTACCCTCTAACTTTTTAAACTCTAAAGCAGGAGCTATTCCCTCCCTCTGCTCCCCCGCGTCCCAATTGGTACCCCTGAAATGTACGGTAGTTCAGAAATAAACCACCAGAAAAAAATAATTTGAAACAGCTTATTACGCGTAAAATAAGTATCTTTACAAGGAGAATCTTTATATTAGCATCTTTATGAAAGTTGAAGTTATGGCCGTGACTTAAGATCTTCCTAGTCTTATAGCTTATGCAATTTTTTTGCTCGCCCTCATTGAAGAAAAGACAAATTACTTCTTTGTTCCCTCATGTCCTTCATACCTCTTAATCACCTTTTGTCCGAAAGTTCTCTGATCACAAGATTTCATTCTGCTCTTTCATCAAAGGGGAATTGAAAAGGGAACTCCTAAGATCTAATTCTGTGTGATAAATGAAGGTACTACAAATTTTTTCTCCCTTTTATGTGTGACAGCAAATATTATGAATGTCACAGAATTCGAAGGTAGACAAGTATTAATCCTATTTTCGAGTTTCAAAATCCCAAAGAGAGAAATGACTAAAAAAAAATTCTCTCTTTCGAAAGAGAGAAATGCCTAAAAAAGAGAGAAATGCCTAAAAAAGAGAGAAATGACTAAACAAGAGAGAAATGACTAGAAAAAAAATTCTCTCTTTCCAAAACCAGAAATAACTAAAAAATAGAGAAATGACTAAAAAAGAAAGAAATGACTAAAAAAAGAGAGAGAAAAATGATTGAGGAAAGGATAGTTCCTGATAATCTTTGAGCTATAAAATGTGTAATGACCAAAATCCGCAATTATGTAATTTAAAAAAACTGCCAGTGATTTCACAAGAAATATTAGCTGTAAGAAGATCCCCCCCCTAAGAAATACTTTGAACTAGATATCCTCTATGTGTTTGTTATCTTCCTGAATTAATTATACTTTGAACTAGATGTGCTCCATGTAATTATTATCTTGCTGAATTCATTTATTAAAGCAACTAAATGCTACTTTGTTTCAAGTGAGATAAAACTGGCTTTCACCAATGACAATATAAAAAAAAGAGTTGAATCTAAACAAAAAAATATGACGAACACTAAAATCAAACAGTTTGTGGTAACGAACTGTAAGTAAGGAGACCCGGCTCAATAGTAACCAATACTATAAAAAATCGGAATTGTAATACCAATAGATAAAGAATTGGATTTTAACGCTTATTTTTAATACATAAGTTTTATTAAGTTTAGTTATACCCATCAAAGGTTATGAGCGTGAGAAAATTCTGTACTTTTTGCCAGAAGAAAGATCACAGATGCGTGTTTTTTTTCAGCGGTGATTGTATCGACCCACTCGACCTAGAACATCGAGAGAGGGCTCATTCGAACGGAAATTAAACGTTCTAGGGCCCTTTTTAAGTGAACAAAAAATTGGTAGGTATATTTAGGCCACCTCCCACGCCACTTTCTTCCCAAAACCGTCCGATCAAAATTCTGAGATTGTTGTTTTGTTCAGCATAGTTGAAAGGCCAAATGACTATGTCTTTGGGGATAACATGACCCCCACAGCCCCTGGGAAAAAGTCTTTAAGTTATAAAATCTGTCCATTCTTTATGCATAATATTTGTATAGTATTAGTATTTTGGCAAGTATGCATACATTTTTCGAATGGGGGGAGGGGTGAAATTTTTTGCTGGGGGACTTTGCACAATTTTCCATGGAGGAGGAATTTTCAAGGGGGTGAACTTTTCACGGGAAATTGTATACTGGGCGAATTAGCCAGAATTCCTATACGAAATTTCTTTATATGTCATGCTTTCTCTTTACTGACTTAAATTTACGCGTGGAGGTGTTAAGGGTAATTGTCCGGGTAAAATTTCACCAGGACTGAATTGTTTAAAGGATATTCTCGTAGGAAGGATTTTTTTCCGTGGAGGTGGAGCCGGATTTCCTGGTTTTATTTTTTTCCTGGCGAACATTATATATATATATATATATATTTTATTTATTATAATATATATATAATATTATATTTCCTGGCGAACAATTAGAAATTAAATACAACCAAGTCTTTTCAAGTTCAGAAATTAAATTAAAAAAAAACAAGTTTTTTCAACTGAAAGTAAGAAGCAATATTAAATCTTAAAACAAATAGAAATTGTTACGTATACGAGGGGGTTGCCCCCTCATCAACACCTCGCTGTTTACGCTAAATTTTAAATTTTGTCCCAGTTCTTTAAAAAGGACTCTTGAAACACAAGGATCGCTTAATTAGAACAATAAGTAACTTTTTTTAGATGCCGAAAAACTTTAGCATGAAAAGTGAGGCATTGAGGAGGGGGCGACCCCCCTCGTATACGTTATTATTTCTGTTCTTTTTAAGTTTTAATAATACACCCTACTTTCAGTTGAAAACATTTTTTCTTTTTATTTAATTCATAAAAAGGACTAAAATTAAGCGCTGTATAAGCAATGTGGATAACCACTTGTTTTAATATAGAGGTGGGATCTGAACAGAAATGGGGGAGGGGGATTCTTCATAAATATTTGAATTTATGGACGTGGGTATTCCTGTTTAGTTCCCCACACCATATTAAGCCATATTAAGAGGTTTTTTGAGAACTATTAATGGTGATGGCCCATTTCTTTGAACCATGACTCGGCCTTCCTTATTGAAAGGCACTTATTTCAATCATAAAATTTTATTGCCTACGTATCTTGTATAATTTTGTTGCAAAACACCAATTTCCTTAAGCCAAGACTTGGCCTCCCTAATTGAAAGGCACTCATTTGAATCATAGAATATTATTTTGCTCGCATGTTGTATAATTTGAGTGCCAAATATAGTGAAAAGCCATATTGAGCGGCATTTTGGGGAAGGTTCGTGTAAATTTGCTACCAGTGGGACATACTCTAGATTCCAGTCTATAGACGATGCTAGAATAACACAGTTAAATTCTCTTATGATGTTTTTAACGTTTATATTTTTTCATTGTATTTATTTATTTATTATTAGTGTTAGTGCTGAACAATCTGAAGATGAACAATTTGAAAATGAACAAAAAATGAACAATTTGTGTCTTAGTGCTAGAAAAGGCAATAAAAAAAATATGGAAATATTAGTATATATCCTATTGTGTGATTCTAGAATTTAATAATGCCATAAGCAATTCTTAGTTATTAGGTTAGGTTGTTCAAAAACAAGTTCCAATCATTATACTTCCCTTGAAAATAATCAAAATATCAAACATAGGCTATACACTATTTAAAATATAATCATACTTTGTGTAAGCAAATAATCTTGTTATTGCTTAAATAACTTAAAACTAAATTTTAAAACCATAATTTTATCTCCGCATATTTTCCTTCTATCCAGTTTGGTCATGAATAACGTTTCTTGTTTTGAAACCCATAAGCAGATAATAAATATATGTACAACTGAATGGTTTTGCAATGGGACTCCCCTCTATGGCACCAGTGCCACAGAGAGAAAGTGTTTTCGTTAGGAAGTATTGAACTACTGTATTGGAATTGACTACAATCAGGAGAATTTATTTGGCATTTTTGCGCTAGGTCTAACAGTTCGTGATAATGAACTGTAAAAAAAGAGCAACACGGCTCAATAATAACCGAAACTTTAAAAAACAGAATTTTGGTAACAATAGTTATATCAAAAGAATCAATTTTTCATGCTTATTCAAAATATATAAAGTTCATTAAGTTTAATATAACCCATCAAAAGTTATGAGCCTGAGAAAATTTGCCCAATTTTTGAAAAAGGGGAGGAAACCCAAAAAGCGTCAAACAATCTTAATGAAGTCACATCATCAGAATCAGTATATCAGAATCAGAATCAGTATCCTATAAAAAAAAATGTGAAATTTTGCATTTTTTGTCAAAAGAAAGATCACAGATGCGTGCTTATTTGTTCGTCTTGAACCGGGGTGATCGTATTGAACCAGTGATCCTAGTAGATTTGGAGAGGGCTAATTTGATCGGAAATCAAAAGTGGAGCTCGACCGGTAAAGCCACCGGCCAATATGGGGGTCAGTGTCATAATAGGAAATTGGAAAATAAAATATCGGATATCAGCCGTTTTTTTTTGATGAGCCGTTTTTTTTTTCGGCAGATTTCCTCAGGTAATGTTGGCTTATCCTTGGCGGTCCTTGGGGGCAGAGCCCCAGCTAAGTCTAACCAGGGTGGAGAGAGCAGCACAGGTCAGTCAAATGAAGTCAAAGTACATTTTTTGTCAATACTTGTCAATAAACACATGGTATAGCAATGTTCGAAATGTGTGGTAAGTTCAAGAACGTACAACTTCTACCAAAACAACTAAAACGAATACAATAAACCGTACATTTCTGTTTAATGAATGTTCACTTGAATGGGATACAATCGATTAAAATCTTGATATCCAGTCAGGGGCGCAGCTAAGCGGGAGAGGAGGTGTCGTAAAGACGGGGGGGGGGAATTTCTAAGGCGTGGCACCGTGTGCCAACACCTTTGGAAAATTTACATATTTACCTTGGAAATTCAGCTTATATGTCCGCATTTGTCGACACACTGGACGGTTTTGTCAACACATTCTTCAAATCCCTCCTCCAAATTTAAAACCCTAGCTCCACCTTTGTATTCAGTGTGCCTAGCATAAATTCGTTAGTAAGAGACCATATCATCAAACAGTTCGTAATAACGAACTGCAAGTAAGGAGTGACCCGGCTAAATAGTAGCTGAAACTCTAAAAAAACGGAATTTTGATACCAATATATACATCAAAAGAATCAGATTTTAATGCTGATTTCAAATATTTGAGTTTCATCGTTTAGTTTAGTCCTACCCATCAAAAGTGACGTGCCTGAAATTATTTGCCTGATTTTCGGAAAAAGAGAGAAACACCCCCTAAAAACTATAGAACCTTAATGAAAATCACACCATCAGATTCAGCGTATCAGAGAACCCTACTGTACAGGTTTCAAGCTCTTATCTGCAAAAATGTGGAATTTTGTATTTTTTGCCAGAAGAAAGATCACGGATGCGTGTTCATTTGTTTTTTGTTTTTTTTCCCCAGGGGTGATCGTATCGACCCAGTGGTCCTAGAATATCGTGGAAGGGCTCAATCAAACGTAAATTAAAAGTTCTAGTGCCATTTTTATGTGACCAAAAAAATGGAGGGCAACTAGGTCCTCTCCCACGCTCATTTTTTTCCCAAAGTCACCCGATCAAAATTTGGAGATAGCTATTTTGTTTAGCATAGTCGAAAATATATTAACTATGTCTTTTAGGATGAGTTACTTCCCCAAAGTCCCCAGGGGGAGGCTGAAAGTTATGAACTTTACCCAATGTTTACATATGGTATTGGTTATTGGGAAGTATACAGACGTTTTCAGGGGGAATTTTTTCTGGTAGTGAGGGGTTAGGGGTGGGTGGGTCGTTGGTTATGTGGGAGGATCTTTCCATGGATGAAGTTTTCAGGGGGAAGGGATATTGCTATGAAGGGGGCGCCGGATTTCCCAGCATTATTTAAAAAAAAAACGATCAGATATTAAATTAAAAAAGACAAGTTTTTTAACTGAAAGTAAGGAGCAACATCAAAACTTAAAACGAATAGAAATTATTACGTATATGATAGGGTTCGCCCCCTAGTTAATACCTCGCTCTTTAAGCCAAAGATGTTTTACTAATTTCATAAGAGCTATTTATTCTAATTAACGGCCTTTGTGATTAAGGGGTCATTTTTAAAGAATTGGAAAAAAATTTGAACTTTAGCGTAAAGAGCGAGGTATTCACTAGGGGGTGAACCCATAATATACGTATTAAAAATATATATAGAAGTTCATTACATAAGTTAATTCATAAGTTACGTATATTTATTACTAATAAAAATGTTCGTATATAAAATTAAACAACTTTCGAGAAGTCCACTTAACCAAATAAAAGTAAAATTAATATGCAAATTTTGTTTTAATTATTCATGTACGGTGAGCAAAATCAAAACCTGTATTAATTCAAAAACATTCAAAAATTAAATTAAAAAGAACTAAAAAAAGTTTAATTAAAAAAAAGTTTTTTTTAACTGAAATTAAGGAGAGACATTAAAACTTAAAACGAACTGAAATTATTCCGTATATGAAAGGGGCTGTCCCCTCCTCAACGCCTCGCTCTGTACGCTAAAGTTAGACTCTTCCTCACAAATCTATTTCTTAAAATAATAAAAAACTTTAGCGTAAAGAGCGAGGTGTTGAGGAGGGGACAGCCCCTTTCATATACGGAATAATTTTTGTTCGTTTTAAGTTTTAATGTCGCTCGTTACTATCAATTAAAAAAACTTGTTTTTTTTTATTTAATATGAATATAAAGTAAAGTTTTCACATCAATGCGTGAAAGATTAAAATTCAAAGTCCCGCTATATAATCAGTTTCAATAAAAATCTTACATTTCTTTCAATCCTGTTTTCACACATTTGTGTGCATACAACTAAACCGGCTTAAAATAATCTTATTGTCCAGAATGGAACTTTATTTGGTTTAACTGTTTTTCTGAAGAAATCTATTTTGGATTATTTGGAATCTACAGTGAATTATTGAGGCTGTTCTTTGGTGTGCAATAGACCAGGGAAACACATGTATGAATATGGGCAGAGAATGCGGTTTATATTTCAGGTAAGAATTTTTTTCCGGAGGCGAAGTTATCGGCAAATTATATCGGTACGATACTGATATATCGGTATCGATATCGGACCCCAAAATTCCATATCGGTTCAACATTTATCAAAAGTTCTAATGCGTTTTTTTAAGTAGCCCGAAAGAATGGAGGGCAACTAGCCCCCCTCCCATGCTCCTTTTTTTCCAAAGTCGTCCAATCAAAATTTGGAGAAATCCATTAGGTTCAGCATATTTGAAAGGTCCATAGACTTATGCTATATCTCCTTCTTTACCACTTCAGAAATAAGCGACTGACTAGCTCTCTGGCGAATGTCAACGTTATGGACTTTCTGCCGACAGCCAACGTTTAATATCAGCTTCAGGCACGTATTTTCCAACGCTGTTAGTCTTTTCTCTATCTTTATATCATGTTTCCTGCACTCGCTAGCATATAACAGAACAAACATGCATTTGATGTTAAGAAGTCGCAGTTTTAAAGGAAGAGATTACTTTTCGATCTCCAAACTGGTTTGTTTAATTGAAGGCACAGCTTGCCTTACCTATTCTTTTTTTCTCTCCTTTTGCACTTTACCTTTGTACTCGAGCCAGCTTTCGAGATATTTAAATTCATTGAATTGCTCAATTCAAGGAATTCTACATATTAGTTCAGGCGGGAGCCTTATTTTACGAAAAGACTTTCCGCTTTACCAAAGAATTTGCTCTGCTTTATCGGTCACTTTGTCAAGGGACTCTTGGGTTCCCGGTCCCGGTTTGTACTTTCAAGAAGTACTACATCATTAATGAAGTCTAGGTTAGACAAGATTGTTTCCGATTCGTCAAAGCATAATGCGCCAAAACAACAAACAGAACGTTGATAAAACGCATTCATGCCACACTCCTGACATTATTTGAAAGTGTCTAGTGGTCGTGGTCCCGTACTTAATCGCTCTCGGTCTTAAAACTCAGTGTTTTCATAAATGAACATGATTAGGCTTACTATTTTCTTAGGAATACTAAAATAATGAACTGAAATTTAATGATTCTTTGATTGTATCAATTCCTGGGAAGTATCAGCAGTTTTTAATTTTTCGTGGCTCAATGGTAAAAGATCCCTACGCTTCCAATCCTTACTTAACCCATCCCCCTAGTGTTAAAAAAGAATCTTATAATGTCGAGCTGGCCACCCCAACAAGAGCGCAAATTCTTAAAGCCCTGAAGAACTATAAAACCCCAGGCCTCCCCCAGAACTATACAAACATACAAACAGTGCATCGAGATCACTGCAGAACAGTTCCAAGGTTACCTTTGAAGAGGCATGGAGGATGGAGAACCAACATTTTCCTGAAAGATTGGAGTGCATCATTTTCTCTCTATTCTACAAGAAAGCTGCTAAAACTGAGTGCAAAAATTACCGGTGATTAAGTCTAATCGACATTGCAGTACGAATCTTTGTGATTATTCTCCTTTACCGCTTCAAGCTGGCAAGGGAGAAAAGAACCCGTTAAAACTAAGCTGGTCTCTGTCCAGGTAAAGGCAGCACTGACGATATTTTTGCACTTCTCTTCATTATCCAGCAGTTTCAAAGGTACAATTTACCCCTTATTCTTATATTTCTGGACTTCATTGTCACTGTCGACTCGATCACTCGCCAAAATCTTAATAAATTCTAGAAAATGACGGAATGCCCCTGAAATTTGTCTAACTGCTTAAGGTATACTATGAGGGGTCAGTTAGCCGAGTTCAAGTTTACGGAGAAGACATAAAAGAATTCCTGGTTGAATTAAAAGTAAAACAGGGCCTTTGTTCAACTACTGTAGTGATTGGGTGCTTGAGAATGCCCAGTCTTCTCATTGAGGACCTCAAATTGGATTGAATGCTTTATTTGAAGACCTTAACTACGCTGATGACGTCGAAATTCTCTCAGAGTCAGAGAAAGCCCAACTATGCTCGATAAATTGGTGACATGTGCAGGTCACATCGGCGTGAAAGTCGGGACAGGGAAGACAAAATTTATGGCAATAAACCACGCAGATCCTTTTTCGCTAACTGTATACCAGGTACAGTTGGGTGAGGTCAACAGCTTCACATGGCTTGGCTCCCAGCTTTGTATTGGTGGATCTTCAGACGCCGATATCCAACAGCGATTGCAGAAAGGACAGGCATTCTTTGCTTTCCTCAGAAAATCATTGTGGAACTGGCATAAAATTAGTGTGCGCACTAAAGCCTAAACCTACTTGGCTTTGGTCCGAGACATCCTTCTTTACGGACGCGGAACTTGGTCAGTGAAGCAACTGCACGAAAACGTACTGGAGATTTTCGAACTTACCTGTCTGTGAAGTATTCTCAGGATAAACGTGCATGACCGCATATCAACGTAGGTATACGACGAACGTGCTGCATTAAGAGAAAACGTTGCCCTAACGATAAAGGAACGCCACCTGAAATTGCTTAGCCATGTCGTACGGAAGTCACCAAAGTGTCCGCCTCGCCAAATCCTTCTAGTTAAGCCTCTTAGCCTATGGAAAAGACGCCAAGGAAGACGGTGGAAAAATTGGTGAAACCTGGCTAAATCAGATATTGAACCTATTAGGGGATTCAAAAACTTCGGACACAGATGGACAACCCAATGCCACCCGCTTGCAAAGCAGCTGGTAGCAGACCGCACACAACATGGTCCTAACAAATCTCAAAGATCCTCGGTGCTGGGCAAGGTGGAAACACTTGATTCCCACCACATGTAGGCCTACAAGTAAGTAATGGTAAAAAAAAGCTGTTTGAACATAGTTTGTTTTTCAGAAAAGTGTAAATGACGGTCTAACCTTAGGTGGTTTAGGGTGGTGATTGCCTTATTTCTTACCTGTGGTAATTGCTGTTCATTTTAGGTTTGACTTGATTCTTCTTGGCAGGTTCTATTGGTTTTAAGATTCTTACATTCATTCATAGCAGAATTTGTTTCTTTTCATTTTATGTGACTATTCACAGTAATTTCTGTTCGGTCATTATTTCGCTCATTCCAGTTGCTGTTCAACCGAGTTCGAACTGTTATGTGGTATTATTTCTGCTCTTTATATGTTTTGATATAGTTTGTTACTATTCTTTGGAAACGTTCTTGTAAAGCGTTATTTAAATTGATTTTGTTCACATTTTATAATATCTTTATAAGATCTAAGTATAAAGAAAGCAAATGTGCACTTAATAGGTTTTAAAGTGAAATTTTTTGTTGTGTTCCTTTTTCTTTTGGAGGGAGGAGGGCAATTACCTCCTGTCCCCCTGCCAGCCTCTTTGGGCTAGATTTAGAACAAAAATCCAATCTACTATGGAAAAGTATATTTCTTACAAAGGGGATTCTTACGGGGATTACGGGGATACAAATCAAAAAATCAAAAGCATTCTTACGGGGATACAAAGGGGATTCCTCTTACAAAAGGGGATTCTTACAACTAAATTGTAGTTATTAAAATCATGGTCAAAGCCCCAAGGCAAGGATTGTAACCTATGGAATTTACCTACTGCTTAAATGCAAGATCTAGCATTGGTAAAACGGGAATTTCTGACTCTGGGTGCTCTAAAATGGCTAAGGATATCAAGGTGAAACTTTGGGGATTATTGAGGAGTATTTTGAGCTAAATCAAAAGACACTATTTACACCCAGTTTATCAAAAAGGTGTACCTGCCACATTTTAAGAACAGCTAAGAGTATTGTGTTGAAACTTCAGGGTATGTACAGGGGCTTGTTGAAAAGTGGTTGAGGGGTAGCCAGACCCCACCCATACCCCAAAGATATCTGAACGAAATTTTGAAGCAGCCATCTAATTTAAAAGTGGTCCTAAAGGTCAAATATCTATGTCTTCGGGAGGATAAAACGCCCTCTAGCGCATGGGGCAACGGCTGTAAGCTATTCGATTTTCCCATTGTTTGTATATAAGGTTTGTTATTGGGAAAATGGGATATGTTTGATCCCGTTTCTCCAAAAAGGCTTAGGGCGTTGAGGTGAAATCTTTAGGAAATTTTGAAGGGATACTAATCAAAACACACTATATAAGATGATTATCAAAAGAGGGTAGCAGCAATATCTAAGGAATGTATGAGGGTATTAAGTTGAAACTTTCAGGGCATGTTGAGGTTGATGCGGAAGAGTGGTCACAGGGCAACTAGCCCACCTTGCTTTTTTTAAATGTCCATACACGGTTTATCATTGGAAAGGGGGAATATTTGATCTTGGGTGCCACCGAAAAGGCTTGGGGTATTGAGCTAGAATTTTGGGGAATGTTAAGGGGTATGTTGAAAAAAATCAAAAAATACTGTCCGCGTCCAGGTTATCAAAAAGGCGAATCTGCAATATCTTAGAAATGGGTAAGGATATTAACTTGAAGCTTTCAAGGTCACTACTACTGCTACTGTAATTGCAACTGCGACTACTGGCGACTTCGTTGCTACTACGACTAAGATTACTTGCGACGGCGATCACTCGTGATTTTGACTACTTGTGACTTGGAATTCAGATACTTGCGATTGTGATGACGTGTGATTGCAACCATTTGCGAGTCTGACTGCAACTACTTGTAACTGTGAGTACTTTCACTTGCGACCACTTTCAAATGTTGAGAGGGATTGAACAATATCAAAACACACTATGTTCAGTCTGGTTGTCAAAAAGGCACATCTCAATGTCTAAGGAACGGCAGAGGGTTGACTGTGACAACTGGCGACAGTGACTACTTACTACTATGACTACTTGTGACTGTGACTACTAAAACTACGGATACTTGTCACTGCAACCAATTATGGTTTTGAATTGAAATGCGACTCGATTACTACTGTGGCTACTTATGACTGTGACTACTTGTAAATGTGACTGCGATTGTGATAACTTGCGACTGTCAAGGCGGAAACTCGTGACTGCCACTTCTAACACTAGCGACTGTGACTTCTAGTACTAGTACTATTACTACCAACACAATTGTGAGTGTGACTGCACTTACTTCTCCAGCTTCTACTATTACAACTAGAGGTATTGAATTAAATCAGAAGAGTTTAACTGCATCCTTTCTATTAAAATGGCCTATTGCATTCAGGTTGTCGAAAGGTCCTGTATGCAATTTGTCACGGAGGGCTAAGGTTATTCAGTTGGAAATTTCCGGAGATGTTAAGGGGGGACTAAATCAAAAGACACTAGTAGCATCCAGGTTGTCAAATAGCGTATCTGGGTATATCTATATTGGAGCAGCCACGAACGTTAAGTTAAGATTTTCATGGAATGCTAAGGGGATATTAAAAAAAAAAAAAAAAAAAAATCAAAAGACACTATTATGATCCATTTTGTCAAGACCGCATATCTTCAATATTTCGAGAACTGTTAGGGAAGGGTATCAAGTTGAAATATTAAGAGAATTTTGAATATAATTTTGAACTTAGGTAATACGTGCTTCCCAGTCGTCAATGGGCGTAGCTTGAATACCCCAGGAAGGGTCAATATTACTCAGTTGAATCTTAAAAGGAATTTCGATAAGAATTTTGAATATAAACAAAAAGACAACATATGATTCCTGGTTTTCAAAATGGCATGTCTGCAATGACCCAGGAATACTTAAGGCCATGAAGTTGAAACTTCAAAAAGATGTTAAGGCATATATTGAACCTAATCAAAATACAACTATGTATACCCCGTTTGTCAAAAAGACGCACCTGCGAATATTCGGAATCAGTTAATGGTACATATTTAAGAATTTGAGGGGATGTTGAACTAAATCAAACGATTTTTATGCCCATCCAGGTTGTTAATTTCTCACAAAAAGTTCAACCTGTTAGAATGAAAATTTCAAAGAATATTGAGGGGAAAATTGAACTCTATAAAAAGACACTCTACACATCCTGGTTTTGAAATGGGTGAATCCACAATATCTCAGGAACGGCTAATACCATTTATTTGAAGTTTCGAGGGATGCTGAGGAGTATGATGAAATAAATCAATAAGACGTTAATTACAGCAAACAAATTAGAATCGGGTTGTTTAATTTTTAAGCCGAAGATGTGAAAAACTGACAAAAAATACATTATTAAAACCAACAATAAAACTTTGGCAATCGAAAGCGAACAGAAATTAATTTAAAAAAGGGTTTTCCGGAAAATATGTTTTCAAAGAAAAGTAAAGAGATAAAAACCATCAGAAATGAAAAACTATAATAATTCCAACTCCAAACAACCATAAATTACCATAAAAGAAAAATTGTAACCTGAAATGAGAAGAAATTAAAATAAATATTCATAGCAGACATAAAGATAAAAGATACTGATTTAGATGAATAATAAATCTTGAGACGAGTAAAAATCAAATTGAATATTCAAGAAAAATTTAAAACGAACAGAAACTACTAAAAAAGATATTAACCCCTGCCCCCCTTCTGTTAATGGTAAATCTTTAGGGCCTACAGGGTAATTTGCACTTTATGAAAACAAAATGCATTGTTATCTTTTTTTGTAAATTTTTACCATAGAAAAATAATTACGGTGAAGTAAGATGTTGGATTACATTTATTTCCAAGAACCAACATCATTATATATTAAATATTCACTTTTTTTTTTTTTAGTTCTTTCCAGCCATTCTGATTAGTATAGTTGTTTAATCATTTTTTCAATCGAGTTTTGAAAAATTAAAGCACACTGCTCAAAATGCATTTAGTTTTCAATAAAATCCATATTGTGCTATAGACTTTAGCGAATGGCGCTATTAGAGCCTAAGCATTAAGAGGGAGGGGGCAGTATCCAAACTGCCAGTTTTAGCAAATTTTGTTTGTTTTCATGTTGAACTTGAATATTCAATTTAATTTTTACTCGTTTCAGTATACTTTTTTTTATCTGTACCAGTATCTGTTATCTTTATCTTTAATATGATTATTTATTTTTATTTTCTGCTCGTTTTGGGTTTCATTTATTCTTTGATAGTAATTTCTGGTCGTTTTTGAGTTTGATTTATCATATGAGTGCTGGTCTTAAATTGTTATATTTCTGGTGGTGCTAAGTCTAATATGGCTCTTTATTTTTCTTTGAAAAACTTTTTTTTCGGAAAGTTTTTTTTTAAATTAATCAGAGGCAACGCTATAGCATTGCATATAGTAAAGGCCACAGGGCTCCAATGTTCTATTATTTATTATTTATTTTTTTTCCCAGATGCACTTCATATGGAAGGGGTCGTCTTAAAACTTCAGAGGGGGCTCATTCGATCGAAAATCGAGAGTTATAGTGCCTTTTTTAATAGTCGAAAGTGATTGGAGGGCAATTACCCCCCCCCCCCCCATCCCCCATCATTCTCCCAAACACATCCAATCAAAATTTTGAGATAGCCATTTTGTTCAGCGTAGTCGATTTTTAGATAGAAAATATGTTTTGAAGAGGACAATCCCCCACAACCCTCAGGGCAACGGTTTTAAGTTATGCCCTGGGGGCACATATGGTTGTTATAGAAGGCGTTTTCACAGAAACTTCAAAAGGACTCATTCGATTGGAAATTCAAAAGGCTAGTGCCCTTTTTAATAGTCGAAAGTAATTGGAGGGTAACTAGCCCCCTCCACGCCCAACATTCCCCCAAACACATCCAATCAAAATTTTTAGATAGCCATTTTGTTCAGCGTAGTTATTTCCAGATATAAATATGTTTTGAGGAGGACACTCCCACACAACCCTCAGGGCAAGGGTTTTAAGTTATGCCCTGGGGGCATATATGGTTGTTATAGAAAGTATTTTCGTAGAAACTTCAAAAAGGACTCGTTCGATTGGAAATTCAAAGGGCTAGTGTCCTTATTAATAGTCGAAAGTGATTGGAGTGTCGAATTGGAGGGCAAATAACCCCCCTCTCTCGCCCACCTTTTCTCCAAACAACATCCCATCAAAACTTTGAGATAGCCGTTTTATTAAATGTAGTTTTACGTTTTGGAAATTAGGTCTTTGAGGATGAAAACTCCCCCACAGCCCTCAGGGCAAGGGTTGTAAGGGTTTGTAAGTATGCCCTGGGGGGCATATAAGGTTTTTTATAGCCAACGTTGTCGTAGAAGCTTCATAAAGGCTCATTCGATTGGAAATTTAAATGGCTAGTTCCCTTTTAATAGTCGAAAGTAATTCGAAGGCAACTGACACCCCTTCTATGTACACCATTTCCCCATACACATCCAATCAAAATTTTGATATAGCCATTTTGTTCAACGCAGTTAAAAGTTCTGGAAGTTATATGTTTGAGCAGGACACTCCCCCCACAGTCTCCAGGGGCAAGGGTTATGAGTTGTGCCTTGGGAGTATATATGGTTCTTATGGAAGGAATGCTCGTATAAACTTCAGAGAGAGTGCTCATTTGATTGGTAATTGAAAGTTCTAGTTCACTTTTTAAGTGTCAAAAGATATTGGAGGGTAAGCAGCTTCCCCCCAAACCCTTTTTTCCCAAACGCATCCACTAAAAATTTTAAGATAGCTATTTTGTTAAAAAATAGTTCAAAGATCATATAACAAAAATTCCAGTGTCGACACAACCCCCCAGGGCCCGGGGGCAGGCGTTGTAAGTTACGCCCGGGGGGCATATATGGGTCTTATGGAAGGGATGCTCGTATTAACTTCAGAGGGGGGCTCATTTGATTGGAAATTGAAAGTTATAGTTCAATTTTTATAAGTCAAAAGATATCCGAGGGTAACTCCCCCCCCACACATCCTTTTTTTTCCCCAAGATCATCCGATAAAATGTTTATAATAGCAATTTGATTAAAAATAGTTCAAAGGCCAGATAAGAAAAAATTCCTTTGTCGACGGAACCCGCCAGGGTCCAGAGGCAGGCGTTATGAGTAATGCTCTAGGGGCATATATAGTTCTTATGTAAGGGATGCTCGTATAGACTTGGGAGAGGGCTCATTTGATCGGAAACTGAAAGTTCTTGTTCACTTTTTAAGAGTTAAAAGAGATCGGAGGGCAACAAGCCCCCCTCCTCTACGCCTTAAATGCATCAGATAAAAATTTTGAGATAGACATTTTGTTAAAAATAGTTCAAAGTTCTGATAACAAAAAATTCCGGTGTCGACACAGCCCCCAGTACCCGGGGGTAGGCGTTTTAAGTTATGCCGTGTGGGCATATATGGTTGTTATGGAAGGGATGCTCATATAAACTTCAGAGAGGGCTCATTTGATTAAAAATTGAAAGTTTTAATTCACTTTTTAAGAGTCAAAAGTGATTGGAGGGCATCTAGCCCCCCCATACTCCATTTATTTTTTCCCCAGAGGCAATTCATATTGAAGGCGTCGTCATATGAACTTCAAAGGAGGATCATTTAATTGAAAATCGAGAATTCTAGTGCCCTTTTTAAGAGTCAAAAGTGATCAGAGGGCAACTGGCCCTCTCAAGCCCTTTTCCCCCAAATATATCTGATAAAAATTTTGAGGCAGCCATTTTGTTAAAAATAGTTCAAAGATCATATACAAAAACTCCTTTACGTATGGTCATTTCGTTAAAAATAGTTCAAAGGCCAGATAAGAAAAACTCCTGTGTCGACACCCCCTCCCCCAGGGACGGGGCAGGCGTTGTAAATATTGCTCTGGGGGCATATATGGTTCTTATGGAAGGTCTGATCGTAATAACTTCAGAGAGGGTTCATTTGAATGGAAATTAAAAGTTGTAGTTCATTTTCTCAGAGTGAAAAAAGATCCGAGGGCAACTAGCCCCTCCCACCCTCCCCGTTTTTGGGTGTATCGGATGGATAAACCCATCCGACAAAAATTCCATGTGCCCATTTTGTTAAAAATAGTTCAACCATCGGATATTAAAACTCCAGGGTTGACAAAACCCCCCAGGGCCCAGGGAGAGGCGTTGTAAATTATACTCTGGGGATATATATGGTTCTCGTAGAAGGGATACTCGTACAAGTTTCACCTTTTTTTTCCCAAACCCATCCGATAAAAGTTTTGAGATAGCAATTTTGTTAAAAATAGTTCAAACATCAGATAATAAAAACTCCGAGGTTGACACAAGCCCATTTTTTCACTTTGATATTGTTACTTTGATATCAGTTTTGATACTTTGATGAATATTTGATTTTTTTTTTAAGTTAGATTTTGAAATAAGGAATTTTTTAAAAACTTGAAATTTTTGCAATAAAAAACGAACAAAAATTAATTAAAAAAAAACTTTCCGAAAATTAAGTTTTTCAAAGAAAGTAAAGGCCATTTTAAACATAAGCTCAGCAGATACAAATACCTTTTAAAATTCAAATTCAAAACGACCAGAAATTACTATTAAAGAATAAACGAAACCAAAAACGAACAGAAATTAAATAAACAATCATAGCAAAAACATACAACAAGTAATAATATAAATGAATAAATAGATCTTAAAGCGAGTAATGCTTTAAGATCTATTAAGATCTTTAAGATCATTTAATATGAAAATCAAGCTTAAGACGAAAAAAATATTTTCCTATTGAAGTACAAATGAAACTTAAAACGAACAGAAATTAAATAAACAATAAATGCAAACAAACATACAATAGATACTAATGTAAATTAATTAATAAATCTTAAAAAGAGTGAAACTTTTTAAAAAAAGAGTTGTGAGAAAGAATAAACTTTAGCGTGAAGAGCGAGGTGTCGAGGAGGGGACAGCCCCTTTCATATACGTAATAATTTCTGTTTGTTTTAAGTTTTAATGTTGCTCCTTACTTTCAGTTAAAAAAAACTTGTTTTTTTTATTTAGTTTCTGAACGTATTTAAATTAATGGAGGTTTTGATTTTGGATCACGGTATATGAATACTTAAAACGAAATTTACATATTGATTTTACTTTTATTTTGGCTAAATGGCTTTCTCGAAAGTAGTTTAATTATATTTACGAACGTCTTTATTTGTAATAAATATATGTAACTTACGAATTAACTTACGTAATGGACTTCTATATTCGTATTTTTCTATTAAGTATATTAGGGAGGTCCCCCCTCAAAGTCAATACCTAGCTTTTTACGCTAAAGTTAAAATATTGTTCCAATTCTTTTAAAATGACCCCTTAATCACAAAGGCCGTTGATTAGAATAAATAGCTCTTATGAAAGTTCTAAAAAAAAACTTTAGCGTAAAGAGCGAGGTATTGACTAGGGGGCGAACCTAATAATATACGTAATATTTTCTGTTCGTTTTAAGTTTTGATGCTGCTCCTTACTTTCAGTTGATAAACTTGTTTTTTTAATTTAATTTCTGATCGTTTTTTAAATAATGCTGGGAAATCTGGCGCCCTTTTCTTAGCAATGTCCCTTCCCCCATGGAAACTTCCTCCATGGAAAAATCCTTCCATGTAACCCAATGTGGGGTTCTCTGATGTGCTGAATCTGATGGTTTGATTTACATTAGGTTCTATGACTTCTAGGGGGTGTTTTCTCCTTTTTCGAAAATCAGGCAAATTTTCTCAGGCGCATAGATTTTGATGGGTAGGATTAAACTTAATGAACCTTATATATTTGAACTTTAGCACAAAAATTTGATTCTTTTGATGGATCTATTGGTATAAAAATTCCGTTTTTTAGAGTTTCGGTTACTATTGAGCCGGGTTGCTCTTTACTATCAGTTCCATACCACGAACTGTTTGATAATTTCTGTTCATTTTAAGTTTCAATGTTGCTCCTTACTTTCAGTTGAAATTCTTGTTTTTTTTTTATTTAATTTCTGATCGTTTCTATAAATGATAAAAAATATAAATGATTTTACTTTTATAACTTTAATAAATCAATAATATTAACATTTTAATTACTAAATATCAGCATATGCACATTAAACTGACAATGCACATTCATTTGTATTTTTCAGTAAAGTACAAATTTTGTTCTTGCCTTGGGAAGACATAGGGGTTTTGTGCACAACTTATGTTAATATCTGCTCGTTTTGAGTTTGATTCGGTTAATTATTGTAATTTCTGTTCGTTTTGGGTTTCATTTAATTATCTATGCTGATTTGTGGTAGTTTCACGCTTGGTTGATTATTTGATTTTATTTTTGCTCATTTTTTGTTTAATGGAGTTCTTTACTTTTCTTTGAAAAACTTATTTTGTCGAAAAAGCTTTTTTTATTTAATTTCTGTTCGTTTTATGTTGACATAGTCTTTTCAGGGAACAAGAAAATAACACTTCCGTTTTTTAAATGTTTTCGTTTTTAAGACTTTATATTTTTGCCTGCTATTTGTATGCTGGAGAAAAATTTTCAGCAATTTTTAACAACATATACCTTTTAAAAATCTGGACACAAATAGTACTGTTTAATTTAGTTTCATACCTCATCTAGTTGACCTGAAATGGAAAACTTGATACCATTAGCAAAAAAAATCTGTTTACTTTCTTTGATAGCTTGGATACACTTACGTTATTTTGATTTGGTTAAATTTTAAGAGCAGAAATAGGATGGTTGGCGTGGGAGGCTGGGCGTGGGAAGGTGGGAGTGGAAGGGGTATTAGTTGCCCGTAAATCACTTTCGACTATTAAAAAGGGAATCAGCCCTTTCTATTTTCAATCGAATGATCTCTTTTCGAAGTTACAACTACAACTCCTTCGATACGAAGTGCCCTGGTCTAAACAACAACAACAACAACAAAAAATAATACATTATACCAACTTCGATCTTTACTATAAAAATGTCAAGCCTTCCAATCACTTTCGACTATTAAAAAGGGCACTAGGCCTTTCGATTTCCAATCGAATGAGTCCTTTTGGAAACGACAACGCTTTCTATAAACACCTTATATGCCCCCAGGGCATAAATTACAACTCTTACCTTAAGCCTTACTAGCCCTTTGAACTTCCAATAAAATGAGCCTGTTTTGAAGTTTCTACGACACGCCTTCTATAAAAACCTTATATGCCCCCAGGGCATAACTTAAAACCCTTGCCCTGAGGGTTGTGGGGGAGTTTCCTCCTCAGAAACATATTTTCTATCTGGAAATCAACTAAGCTGAACAAAATGGCTATCAAAAATATTGATTGGACGTGTTTGGAGAAAAGATGGGCATCAGAGGGGGGTTAGTTGCCTTCAAACCACTTTCAACTATTAAAAAGGGCACTAGCCCTTTGAATTCCCAATCAAATGAGCCCTTTTTCAAGTTTCTACGACAAAGATTTCAATAAAAACCTTATATAACCCCAGGGCATATCTTATAACTCTTGCCCTGAAGACTGTGGGGGGAGTGTCCTGTTCTAAGGTATAATTTCCTGAACTTTGAACTGCGTGGAACAAAATGGCTATCTCAAAATCTTTATTATTGGATGTGTTTGGAGAAATGCTGGGCGTGGAAGGAGTGTTAGTTGCTTTCCAATCACTATCGACTTTTAAAAAGGGCACTATCCTTTTCAATTTCCAATCGAATGAGCCTTTTTTGAAGTTTCTACGACAACGCGTTACATAAAACCTTTTATGCCCCCTGGGCATAATTTACAACCCTGGCCCTGAGGGCTGTGGGGGAGGGTGTCATCCTCAAAATCCTAATTTCCAGAACTTAAAACTACGTTGAATAAAATGGTTATCTCAAAGTTTGGATGTGTTTGGGGAAAAGGTGGGCGTGAAAGGCGGGTTAGTTGCCCTCTAATCACTTTTGACTATTTTAAAGGGCACTAGCCCTTTGAATTTCCAATCCAATGAGCCTTTTTCAAAGTTTCTATGACAACGCGTTCTATAAAAAACCTTATATGCCCCCAGGGCATAACTTACAACCCTTGCCCTAAGTGGGACTGTCCTCAAAAACATGATTTCTATCTGGAAATCAACTACGCTGAACAAAATGGCTATTTCAAAATTTTGATTGGATGTGTTTAGGAAAATGGTGGGCGATGAAGGGGTGTTAGTCAACTTCCAATCACTTTCGACTATTAAACAGGGCACAAGCCACTCCAATTTCCAATTTCCAAGGGCACAAGCCACTCCAGTTTATATTGATGAAGTTTTATCATTCAAGCGCTATGTACATTATGTTTGTAAAACTGTGTCTCGTAACCTGGGTATAATGAGAAAACTTAAATTTTTTTTCCTCCTTTTATTATGCACCTTCTTTATTATTCCCTTATCCATCCATATATATTGTATTGTAGTAGCGTTTGGCTTGGAACATTTTGTTCTATTGTTCGGCCAATACGAGTTCTGCAAAACAACGCTGTTCGCCTGTTAGATGGCCTATAGCCCTGGGATTCGGTACGAAACGCGTATGAGCGTGTAAAGATACTGCCAGCTTCCGGATTACGGGAGTTGTATACACTTCTATTCATTTTTAGGATTCAGAGGGGTATAAACCTCCCGTGTTTTGATAGCTTGGCAAACCTGAGATCTTCGGTCCATTATTATGATACTAGGTCGTCTATGGAGATTAATATTCCGCTGGTTGTTTTGGCCCGATCGATGTTTTCTTGCTTCACAGGAGGATCAGAAGTTGGAACCATCTTGATCAAAATATAAAAAATATAGGTGATATTTCTTCGTTTAAGATAGTAATTAAAGGGATGCTTCTTAGTAAGTATGAATTTTAGTGTTTTTTTTATATTTAATAATGATATTAATAAATTTTTATGGCTCCTGGGGGTGATGATTATGAATATGATAGTAAATTGAATAAAAATGTTAAGGTGTAAGGTTTGTGGTGCTGTATAGGGACTGTGATATAGATCGGTAATTTTTTTTCGTTTTTTTATTGTTTTGTTATGTTAGTGTATTTTTGCCACCCCCTTGGACAAGTTTTTACTTCTTGGGGTGGCCGCTAAACTTATGTTAGATTATTTGTTTTTTTAGAATAAATCTATCTCTCTCTAAAAAAATGATCGCTTTTTGAAGTTTCGGCGACAACTTCTTCGATACAAAGTGCCCTGCTTTAAAGGAAAAAATTAATAAATAATACATTGTGCCAACATTGTTCTTATATGCCCCCAGGGCATAACTTAAAGCCCTTGCCCTGAGGACTGTAGGGGAGTGTCCTCCTCTTTACTTAGTCCCCGTTTCTTGTATCGTTCTCGAGTGTCCCCGTTCTTTACTTAGGCAGCGCGGTCGCACTGCCTATGATTTATGCAACAACTTTCTATATAAACCTTATATGCCCCCAGGGCATAACTTACAACCCTTGCACTGAGGGCTCTGAGGGGGTTATCATCCTAAAAGACCTAATGTCCTGAATGTTCAACTACGTTGAACAAAATGGATATCTCAAAATTTTGATTGAATTTGTTTTGGAAAATGGTGGGCGTGAGAGGGGCGTTAGTTGCCATCCAATCACTTTCAACTTTTAGAAAAGGAACTAGTCCTTTCAATTTCCATTTGAATGAGCTCTTTTGAAGTTTCTACGACAGCGCTTTCAATAAAAACTTTATATGCCCCAGGGCATAACTTGCAACCCTTGCACTGAGGGCTCTGAGGGGTTATCATCCTAAAAGACCTGATTTCCAGAACTTTCAACTACATTGAACAAAATGATATCTCAAAATTTTAATTCGATGTGTTTAGGAAAATGGTGGGCGTGAGAGGGGCGTTAGTCGCTATCCAATCATTTCAACTATTACAAAAGGCCCTAGCCCTTTCAATTTCCAATTGAAGGAGCCCTTTTGAAGTTTCTATGACAACACTTTCAATAAAAACTTTATATGCCCCCAGGGCATAACTTATAACCCTTGCCTTGAGGGCTGTGGGGGGAGGGGTTGTCATCCTTAAGGACCTAATTTCCAAATTTTCAACTAAGTTGAATAAAATGGCTATCTAAAAATTTTGATTGGATGTGTTTGGGGAAAAGGTGGGCGTGAAAGAGGGGTTAGTTGCCCTCAAATCACTTTTGACTATTAAAAGGATACTAGCCCTTTGAATTTCAAATCGGATTAGCCCTTTTTCAAGTTTCTACGACAAATATTTCAATAAAAACCTTATATGCCCCCAGGGCATAACTTATAATCCTTGCCCTGAGGGTTGTGGGGGAGTGTAATCCTCAAAAATATGTTTTCTATCTGGAAACCAACTACGCTGAACAAAATGGCTATCTCAAAAATTTTATTGGATGTGTTTGGGGAATGATGGGTGTCGGGGGGGGGGGGCTAGTTGCCTTCCAATCACTTTCGACTATTAAAAAGGGCACTAGCCCTTTGAATTCCCAATCGAATAAGCTTCTTTTTGAAGTTTCTACGACAACGCCTTCTTTAAAAAGCTTATATGCCCCCAGGGCATAATTTAAAAGCCTTGCCCTGAGGGCTGTGGGGGAGTGTCCTCCTAAAAACATATTTTCTATCTTGAAATCAAGTACGCTGAACAGAATGATTTTCTCAAAATCTTGATTGGATGTGTTTGGGGAAATGATGGGCGTGGGGGGGGGCTAGTTCCCCTCCAATCACTTTAGACTAATAGAAAGGGCACTAGCTCTTTGAATTTCCAATCGAATGAGCATTTTTTGAAGTTTCTACGACAACGCCTTCTACAAAAACCTTATATGCCCCCAGGGCATAACTTAAAACCCTTGCCCTGAGGGTTGTGGGGGAGTGTCCTCTTCATAAACATATTTTATATCTAGGAATCAACTACGCTGAACAAAATGGCTATCTAAATGGCTATCTCAAAATTTTGATTGGATGTGTTTTGGGGAATGATGGGCAGGGGGGGGGGCTAGTTTGCCCTCCAATCACTTTCGACTATTAAAAAGGACACTAGCCCTTTGAATTTCCGATCGAATTAGCCTGTTTTGAAGTTTCTACGACAACGCCTTCTATAAAAACCTTATATTCTCCCAGAGCATAACTTAAAACCCTTGCCCTGAGGGTTGTGGGGGAGTGTCCTCCTGAAAAACACATTTTCTATCTGGAAATAAACTACGCTGAACAAAACGGCTATCTCAAAATTTTAATTGGATGTGTTTGGGGGATTGATTGGCGCGGGGGGGGGGGCTAGTTGCCCTCCAATCACTTTCGACTATTAAAAAGGGCACTAGAACTGTCCATTTCTAATCGAATGAGCCCTTTTTGAAGTCTCTACGACGACCATTTCTATATGTAGTGCCCTGCTTAAAAAAAAAAAAAAAATAATAAACTGTAAATTGTGTCTGCATTGATCTTATATGCCCTCAGGGCATAACTTAAAACCCTTGCCCTGAGGGTTGTGGGAGAGTGTCCTCCTCAAAAAGATATTTTCTATCTGGAAATCAACTACGTTTGAACAAAATAGCTATCTCAAAATTTTGATTGGATGTGTTTGGGGGAATGACGGGTTTTTTTTTGGGGGGGGGGGCTAGTTGCCCTCCAATTACTTTCGACTGTTAAAAAGGGCACTAGCCACTCCAATTTTCAATCTAATAACCCCTTTTCGAAGTTTCTACGACAACTCCTTCGATACGAAGTGCCCGGGTATGGAGGAAAAACCGAAAACACATTGTGCCCACATCGTTCTTTACTTAGGCAGCGCTAGCGCGCTGCCTATGATCTTAAGGCAACATTTAGATTTAAAACATAATGGGCAAATGGGAGGGTGGGCGTGGGAGGGGTATTAGTTGCCCTCCAATCACATTTGACTATTCAAAAGGGCATCAGCCCTTTCTATTTTCAATCGAATGATCTCTTTTCGAAGTTACAACTACAACTCCTTCGATACGAAGTGCCCTGGTCTAAACAACAACAACAACAACAAAAAATAATACATTATACCAACTTCGATCTTTACTATAAAAATGTCAAGCCTTCCAATCACTTTCGACTATTAAAAAGGGCACTAGGCCTTTCGATTTCCAATCGAATGAGTCCTTTTGGAAACGACAACGCTTTCTATAAACACCTTATATGCCCCCAGGGCATAAATTACAACTCTTACCTTAAGCCTTACTAGCCCTTTGAACTTCCAATAAAATGAGCCTGTTTTGAAGTTTCTACGACACACCTTCTATAAAAACCTTATATGCCCCCAGGGCATAACTTAAAACCCTTGCCCTGAGGGTTGTGGGGGAGTTTCCTCCTCAAAAACATATTTTTCTATCTGGAAATCAACTAAGCTGAACAAAATGGCTATCAAAAATATTGATTGGACGTGTTTGGAGAAAAGATGGGCATCAGAGGGGGGTTAGTTGCCTTCAAACCACTTTCAACTATTAAAAAGGGCACTAGCCCTTTGAATTCCCAATCAAATGAGCCCTTTTTCAAGTTTCTACGACAAAGATTTCAATAAAAACCTCATATAACCCCAGGGCATAACTTATAACTCTTGCCCTGAAGACTGTGGGGGGAGTGTCCTGTTCTAAGGTATAATTTCCTGAACTTTGAACTGCGTGGAACAAAATGGCTATCTCAAAATCTTTATTATTGGATGTGTCTGGAGAAATGCTGGGCGTGGAAGGGGTGTTAGTTGCTTTCCAATCACTATCGACTTTTAAAAAGGGCACTATCCTTTTCAATTTCCAATCAAATGAGCCTTTTTTGAAGTTTCTACGACAACGCGTTACATAAAACCTTTTATGCCCCCTGGGCATAATTTACAACCCTGGCCCTGAGGGCTGTGGGGGAGGGTGTCATCCTCAAAATCCTAATTTCCAGAACTTAAAACTACGTTGAATAAAATGGTTATCTCAAAGTTTGGATGTGTTTGGGGAAAAGGTGGGCGTGAAAGGCGGGTTAGTTGCCCTCTAATCACTTTTGACCATTTTAAAGGGCACTAGCCCTTTGAATTTCCAATCCAATGAGCCTTTTTCAAAGTTTCTATGACAACGCGTTCTATAAAAAACCTTATATGCCCCCAGGGCATAACTTACAACCCTTGCCCTAAGTGGGACTGTCCTCAAAAACATGATTTCTATCTGGAAATCAACTACGCTGAACAAAATGGCTATTTCAAAATTTTGATTGGATGTATTTAGGGAAATGGTGGGCGATGAAGGGGTGTTAGTCAACTTCCAATCACTTTCGACTATTAAACAGGGCACAAGCCACTCCAATTTCCAATTTCCAAGGGCACAAGCCACTCCAGTTTATATTGATGAAGTTTTATCATTCAAGCGCTATGTACATTATGTTTGTAAAACTGTGTCTCGTAACCTGGGTATAATGAGAAAACTTAAATTTTTTTTCCTCCTTTTATTATGCACCTTCTTTATTATTCCCTTATCCATCCATATATATTGTATTGTAGTAGCGTTTGGCTTGGAACATTTTGTTCTATTGTTCGGCCAATACGAGTTCTGCAAAACAACGCTGTTCGCCTGTTAGATGACCTATAGCCCTGGGATTCGGTACGAAACGCGTATGAGCGTGTAAAGATACTGCCAGCTTCCGGATTACGGGAGTTGTATACACTTCTATTCATTTTTAGGATTCAGAGGGGTATAAACCTCCCGTGTTTTGATAGCTTGGCAAACCTGAGCTCTTCGGTCCATTATTATGATACTAGGTCGTCTATGGAGATTAATATTCCGCTGGTTGTTTTGGCCCGATCGATGTTTTTCTTGCTTCACAGGAGGATCAGAAGTTGGAACCATCTTTATCAAAATATAAAAAATATAGGTGATATTTCTTCGTTTAAGATAGTAATTAAAGGGATGCTTCTTAGTAAGTATGAATTTTAGTGTTTTTTTTATATTTAATAATGATATTAATAAATTTTTATGGCTCCTGGGGGTGATGATTATGAATATGATAGTAATTGAATAAAAATGTTAAGGTGTAAGGTTTGTGTGCTGTATAGGGACTGTGATATAGATCGGTAATTTTTTTCGTTTTTTTATTGTTTTGTTATGTTAGTGTATTTTTGCCACCCCCTTGGACAAGTTTTTACTTCTTGGGGTGGCCGCTAAACTTATGTTAGATTATTTGTTTTTTTAGAATAAATCTATCTCTCTCTAAAAAAATGAGCGCTTTTCGAAGTTTCGGCGACAACTTCTTCGATACAAAGTGCCCTGCTTTAAAGGAAAAAATTAATAAATAATACATTGTGCCAACATCGTTCTTATATGCCCCCAGGGCATAACTTAAAACCCTTGCCCTGAGGACTGTAGGGGAGTGTCCTCCTCTTTACTTAGTCCCCGTTTCTTGTATCGTTCTCGAGTGTCCCCGTTCTTTACTTAGGCAGCGCGGTCGCACTGCCTATGATTTATGCAACAACTTTCTATATAAACCTTATATGCCCCCAGGGCATAACTTACAACCCTTGCACTGAGGGCTCTGAGGGGGTTATCATCCTAAAAGACCTAATGTCCTGAATGTTCAACTACGTTGAACAAAATGGATATCTCAAAATTTTGATTGAATTTTGTTTTGGAAAATGGTGGGCGTGAGAGGGCGTTAGTTGCCATCCAATCACTTTCAACTTTTAGAAAAGGAACTAGTCCTTTCAATTTCCATTTGAATGAGCTCTTTTGAAGTTTCTACGACAGCGCTTTCAATAAAAACTTTATATGCCCCAGGGCATAACTTGCAACCCTTGCACTGAGGGCTCTGAGGGGGTTATCATCCTAAAAGACCTGATTTCCAGAACTTTCAACTACATTGAACAAAATGATATCTCAAAATTTTAATTCGATGTGTTTAGGAAAATGGTGGGGCGTGAGAGGGGCGTTAGTCGCTATCCAATCACTTTCAACTATTACAAAAGGCCCTAGCCCTTTCAATTTCCAATTGAAGGAGCCCTTTTGAAGTTTCTATGACAACACTTTCAATAAAAACTTTATATGCCCCCAGGGCATAACTTACAAACCCTTGCCTTGAGAGCTGTGGGGGGAGGGGTTGTCATCCTTAAGGACCTAATTTCCAAATTTTCAACTAAGTTGAATAAAATGGCTATCTAAAAATTTTGATTGGATGTGTTTGGGGAAAAGGTGGGCGTGAAAGAGGGGTTAGTTGCCCTCAAATCACTTTTGACTATTAAAAGGATACTAGCCCTTTGAATTTCAAATCGGATTAGCCCTTTTTTTCAAGTTTCTACGACAAATATTTCAATAAAAACCTTATATGCCCCCAGGGCATAACTTATAATCCTTGCCCTGAGGGTTGTGGGGGAGTGTAATCCTCAAAAATATGTTTTCTATCTGGAAACAACTACGCTGAACAAAATGGCTATCTCAAAAATTTTATTGGATGTGTTTGGGGGAATGATGGGTGTCGGGGGGGGGGGGGCTAGTTGCCTTCCAATCACTTTCGACTATTAAAAGGGCACTAGCCCTTTGAATTCCCAATCGAATAAGCTTCTTTTTGAAGTTTCTACGACAACGCCTTCTTTAAAAAGCTTATATGCCCCCAGGGCATAATTTAAAAGCCTTGCCCTGAGGGCTGTGGGGGAGTGTCCTCCTAAAAACATATTTTCTATCTTGAAATCAAGTACGCTGAACAGAATGATTTTCTCAAAATCTTGATTGGATGTGTTTGGGGAAATGATGGGCGTGGGGGGGGGGGGCTAGTTCCCCTCCAATCACTTTAGACTAATAGAAAGGGCACTAGCTCTTTGAATTTCCAATCGAATGAGCATTTTTTGAAGTTCTACGACAACGCCTTCTACAAAAACCTTATTCGCCCCCAGGGCATAACTTAAAACCCTTGCCCTGAGGGTTGTGGGGGAGTGTCCTCTTCATAAACATATTTTATATCTAGGAATCAACTACGCTGAACAAAATGGCTATCTAAATGGCTATCTCAAAATTTTGATTGGATGTGTTTTGGGGAATGATGGGCAGGGGGGGGGCTAGTTGCCCTCCAATCACTTTCGACTATTAAAAAGGACACTAGCCCTTTGAATTTCCGATCGAATTAGCCTGTTTTGAAGTTTCTACGACAACGCCTTCTATGAAAACCTTATATTCTCCCAGAGCATAACTTAAAACCCTTGCCCTGAGGGTTGTGGGGGAGTGTCCTCCTGAAAAACACATTTCTATCTGGAAATAAACTACGCTGAACAAAACGGCTATCTCAAAATTTTAATTGGATGTGTTTGGGGGATTGATTGGCGTGACGAGGGGGGCTAGTTGCCCTCCAATCACTTTCGACTATTAAAAAGGGCACTAGAACTGTCCATTTCTAATCGAATGAGCCCTTTTTGAAGTCTCTACGACGACCATTTCTATATGTAGTGCCCTGCTTAAAAAAAAAAAATAATAAACTGTAAATTGTGTCTGCATTGATCTTATATGCCCTCAGGGCATAACTTAAAACCCTTGCCCTGAGGGTTGTGGGAGAGTGTCCTCCTCAAAAAGATATTTTCTATCTGGAAATCAACTACGTTGAACAAAATAGCTATCTCAAAATTTTGATTGGATGTGTTTGGGGGAATGACGGGTTTTTTTTTGGGGGGCTAGTTGCCCTCCAATTACTTTCGACTGTTAAAAAGGGCACTAGCCACTCCAATTTTCAATCTAATAAGCCCTTTTCGAAGTTTCTACGACAACTCCTTCGATACGAAGTGCCCGGGTATGGGAGAAAAAACCGAAAACACATTGTGCCCACATCGTTCTTTACTTAGGCAGCGCTAGCGCGCTGCCTATGATCTTAAGGCAACATTTAGATTTTAAACATAATGGGCAAATGAGAGGGTGGGCGTGGGAGGGGTATTAGTTGCCCTCCAATCACATTTGACTATTCAAAAGGGCATCAGCCCTTTCTATTTTCAATCGAATGAGCTCATTTCAAAGTTCCCGCGACAACTCCTTCGACACGAAGTGCCCTGGTCTAAACAACAACAACAACATAAAATAATACAATATACCCACATCGATCTTTAATATACAAATGTCAAGCCTTCCAGTCACTTTCAACTCCTAAAAAGGGCACTAGGCTTTTCGATTTCCAATCGAATGGGCCCTTTTTGAAACGACGACAATGCTTTCTATAAACACCTTATATACCGTCAGGGCATAAATTACAACCCTTACCCTAAGAGCTATTAGGGTGGTTGTCATCTTCTAAGACCTAATTTCCAGAACTTTCAACTACGTTAAACAAAATGGCTATCTCAAAATTTTGATTGGATGTGTTTGGGGTAATGGTGGGCGTGAGAGGGACGTTAGTCGCTCTCCAATCACTTTCAACTATTAAAGAAAGCACTAGCCCTTTCAATTTCCAATTGAATGAGCCCTCTTAAAATTTGTGCGACAACGCTTTCAATAAAACATTATATGCCCCCAGGAATAACTTACAACCCTTGCCCTGAGGGCTTTGGGAGGGGGAGAGAAGTTGTCATCCTTAAAGACCTAATTTCCAAAACATTCAACTACGTTGGTTAAAACGGCTATCTAAAAAAATTGATTGGATGTGTTTGGGGAAAAAGTGGTCGTGAGAGGAGGGTTAGTTGCCCTCAAATCATTTTCAACTATTAAAAGCACAAGCTTTTTGAATTTCCAATCGAATGAGCCCTTTCTCAAGTTTTTTACGACAAACATTTCAATAGAAACCTTATATGACCCCAGGGCATAACTTATAACCCTTGCCCTGAAGACTGTGGGGGGAGTGTCCTGCTCAAAGGTATAATTTCCTGAACTTTGAACTGCGTGGAACAAAATGGCTATCTAACAATTTTTATTGGATGTGTCTGGGGAAATGGTTGGCGTGGAAGGGGCCTTTTCAATTTCCAGTCGAATGAGCCCTTTTTGAAGTTTCTACGACAACACGTTTTATAAAAACCTTGTATGCCCCTAGGGCATAACTTAAAACCCTTGCCCTGAGGGCTGTGGGGGGGGGTGTTATCCTCAAAGACCTGATTTTCAGAACTTAAAACTACGTTGAATAAAATGGCTATCTCAAAATTATCTCAAATGTGTTCGGGGCAAAAGTGGGCGTGAGAGGAGGGTTAGTTGCCCTCCAGTCACTTTTGACTATTAAAAAGGGCACTAGCCCTTTGAATTTCCAATCGAATGAGCCTTTTTTGAAGTTTTTACTACAACGCCTTCTATAAACCTTATATGCCCCAGGGCATAACTTACAACCCTTGCCCTGAGGGCTGTTGGGGAGGGTCCTTCTCAAAAACATAATTTCTCTGTGGAAATCAACTACGCTGAAAAAAATGGCTATCTCAAAATTTTTATTGGATGTGTTTCGGGAAATGGTGGGCGTGGAAGGGTGTTAGTCGCCTTCCAATCACTTTCGACTACTAAAAAGGGCACAAGCCACTTCAATTTCCAATTAAATGAGCCCTTTTTGAAGTTTCTACGACAACTTCTTCGATACGAAGTGCCCTGCTCTAAAGGAAAAAAATGATAAATAATACATTGTGCCAACATCGTTCTTATATGCCCCCAGGGCATAACTTAAAACCCTAGCCCTGACGGTTGTGGAGGAGTGTCCTCCTCAAAAACATATTTTCTATCTGGAAATCAACTACGCTGAACAAAATGAGTATCTCTAAATTTTGATTGGATGTGTTTAGGGGAAGGATAGGCGTGGGGGGGGGGGGCTAATTGACCTTCAATCACTTTCGACTATTAACAAGGGCACTAGCCACTCCAATTTTCAATCGAATGAGCCCCTTTCGATGTTTCTACGACAACTCCTTCTATACGAAGTGCCCTGGTATGGAAAAAAAAAATACATTGTGCCAACATCTTTCTTTACTTAGGCAACACGATTGCGCTGCCTATGATTATGAAGTCTTTAGAACAGTACCACAATTATATCAGCACCTGTTTATTGAACCGTGAAAATTAGCAGGCAGAACAAATTTGCTAAATTTAAGCTTGTGTTGACGGTTCTTTGATAAAAATGCAACTGTTGATTGCTTATGAAAACTAAACGTTTAAAGAAAAGCTAAAATCTACTTCTTTTTTAGCTGTTTGGTGCTATCTATTTTTAGGAAGTTTTTTTTTTTTTTTTTAGATTTTTACCCACTTATTTTTTTTTGTTATGCACTTGCTCTTGCTAATACTAAAAACTCCATAACTGCATATAGACTGTTTTTCATTAAAAATTATCACTGATTTTTTCCTGACTTTCAATAATGTATATATTTGTCTTTCAAGCAACCAGGTTTATTTTCACTGTTCTTGGCACTTTAGTATAGATATTCTGTTTCTCCCTATTTCAGATTTCTTATATTCCTTTTTCAGTCACCCACGTACATTACTTTTGAATCACCAACAGTGGAAAACGATAGTATTTGACTCCAGAATATTCCCAGGTCAATGACGTTCTGGACATATCACACAATAACTGAATTACCCTTTTAGAAAGAACTTTCCACAGCAATTTAAACAGGGGTCTAGGTATCGGTGAGGAGGGCCATTGAATATTTTCCTCCAAAAATATGGGCAATTTTGTAACCTATCCTGTTAAAGACTAATTTATCTATACTTTTGAATTAGAATTATTACATGATTCCTCCCACCCACCCCCCCCCCCCCGTAGATTTTGAATAATACACCTTACATAGATTTACATAGATTTTCCTAACTTTCCACCACTGGGCATCATGCTGTAAAAATATTCGAATTGTCAGATATTTTTTTTCCCTTTGCGTGTAGTTTGCCATTTGCCATTCATCTATTCTCTCATATTTGGCAGGTCGTTGTTGTTGCGAATCTTTCGTCATGAATTTTTGATTTCCTTTATTAAAACTCTCACTGAA
Organism: Artemia sinica; assembly: GCA_027921565.1. NCBI lineage: Eukaryota > Metazoa > Arthropoda > Branchiopoda > Anostraca > Artemiidae > Artemia > Artemia sinica. The sequence goes on from CM051272.1 coordinate 48,282,413, forward strand.
GGAATTTTCTCTATAAGGAGCATTAGATATTTCCCAGCATATTATTGAAGCGTTGTTTCCTTAGACATTCCAACTAGGATATTTTTCTTGGGATCACTAGCGGCTATCGTATATAATGTGTATACATGTAAAAGTATTGGAATGCCTTGAAAGTAAAATTAAACTCAAACTTTGATTGTAATAAAGCTTGATTTTTTTGGTACTTGTTACTTAAACAAAACACACCCAGGATGTGAAGTTAGGTTAACCCTAGTGAAATATGACCTTCATATAACCTTTAGTTTATGTAACAAAATAATTTGGGATATATATTTGCTGATTAAAGGGGTGGGGGTCAAATATTTGGACAGCGCCCCTAACCTAACCTAAGCAGCCAAATGTAACTCCCACCCTCCTAATGTACAAATAAATAGCCCGAACTTTATAAGGCCAATGCATTCTATCACCCGTCATATGTCTTTGTGAGTATACTGGTTTTTTAACCTAAGCGTAATTCTTGAGTGTGTTTCGTTTAATTAACAACTACCGATTTTCTTTATTTGAAACTCTTAATAAGTTGGAATCATGATCATTTTTGCTGCTTTGATAAGGCACTTCCATTGAATATCATTGTGATTTTGTTTTTATTGGTTTGTTTTTTATTCATATTAGGTTGAATAAAACATTCGAAATACAAATTGTTTTCAGTAAAGGAAAAATGACGGCCTGGATTTTAGAAGGTAAGGGACATGGTCCCCTCGCTCTTATTTGCTGCAATTTCTCTTCATTTAAAATTCGACAAATAGCAAAAAAAAGTTTTAAAAAAAAAGCAAAAAATAAACCGAAGAATATATTCCAGAAGCTGCAAACCATTTTGGTTCTTATAGAAGCTACTGTTCAAGAAGGTTGTTCTAGAAACCGCAGACCATTTTGAATAGCGTGGAAAGTGCATTTTTGGCAAATAATTCACAGTTGTAGAGTAGACTCAGATTTTATAGCCTTCCGCACCAAAGAAAGGTCTTAAGGACTAAGATAAATGGAATATCGGTTGTTTTTCACAGATTTCTAAGATTAGACCGCAGCGATTAAATTTTAGATACCGTTGAAACCCAAAATTCAGTAAGTAGCTCTTATTTTAGGTTGGCGATACAAAGCAAAAAAAAAACTGGCTCCGCCAGTGAAGCCGTAGATCACAGTTTTTTAAGTATCATATTTGCTCTGCAGAAGTGCTTCCCGATTTTGTTTGCTATGCCCCCCCTAATCACCTCTAAATCCCGGAATATTGCCAGTGGAATCTGATAGCAGTTCCCCCGGTGGAAGCTTGCATCTTTCGTACCGGTGCGGTCGATCGAGCATCATTACCTCCAACTCCCATTACGCTCATAGAAACATACAGCATAGGTAGACCTATGCTCTCTATTTTCTTCCCTAGAAGCAGCAGGGGCTTTCTTGACATCATTTATGTTCGAAAAACAGATTTTTAAAGTGACTTAGCTTCAAAAATATTACAAATTGATACCATATTCTTCCTCTGACGAAATCTACTAATCCTGAAGAGCTTTAGATTCCGAGTAACAACGTACCACAAGCCCAAGGCTCGATTTTAGTGAAAAACCCGCCCATCAATAAAAAATTATAGATTGTACGGAATAATTCTTCCTAAAATAAAATTGATTTTACTAAAAAAATACATGAGCAGTTTTACCTGGTTGGAAGACTTCGTATTGCAATTTTGTTGAAAAACCGGTCCATAAATAAAGAATTATAGATTATGCGGAGCAATTCATCCTAAAAGACAATTGATCTTGGTAAAAGAAATACATAAGCAGTTTACCTGGTTGGAAAACTTCGTATTGCAATTTTGTTGAAAAAACGGTCCATAAATAAAGAATTATAGATTATACGGAGCAATTCATCCTAAAAGACAATTGAGTTTGGTAAAAGAAATACATAAGCAGTTTACCTGGTTGGAAAACTTCGTATTGCAATTTTGTTGAAAAACCGGTCCATAAATAAAGAATTATAGATTATGCGGAGCAATTCATCCTAAAAGACAATTGATCTTGGTAAAAGAAATACATGTGCAGTTTACCTGGTTGGAAAACTTCGTATTGCAATTTTGTTACTACATCAGACACAAACGCAGGATCGGCATTTGCAAAAAAAGGGACAGAGGCCACTAATGATCGACAATTGTAGTTGATTACATCCTGCAAGAAATTAGCTTGTATGGCTTGGCTGTGGTTATTTTTGACGTAATACCATAAATTAGGTATTTCTTTCTAAGATCAAACTGCCTTTCTATGACGAATAAACAAAAGTTCAAATAGGATTAAATCTTTTTATTAGACAGTTAAAACAGACGCAAAAATCTGGATATTTCGACCACATACACGAGTGGTCAAAATGCTCAGTTTTTGTGTATCTGTTTTCACGGTCTAGTAAAGGACTTATCCCCATTTGAACTTTTATATGTTTGCTGTGGTAATTAAGAGGCTGTATGTTTTTCAACCTGATTTTCGAGGATAGATTAGTGGTTCTCAGCCAGATTTTGGGCCTTGCCTGACTTAGGCATTTTTAAAATCTTGATGCCCCACTCGTGATATTTACATTTTTTGTTCAAAAATTTACATGCATTTACCCAAAGGAAGCTTAAAAGGCTATTAACTTGGATTGTTTTTGGTGTCCTCCTCTAGGCATATTTTATGCTAATGAAAAATACTGTCTGTATAGCACATATTTATACAATGAATGACTTTATTAGTTTAGTTTAGTTTTATTAATAAAAAAAAATAGAGCTGGACAAAATGCATACATATATGTAAATACATGACAAAAAAAAAAAACAAGTCTTTCAACTAAATCTTCTAGACTGCCCATGAACTTGCCAAGGCAAGTTATCCTAGGGGCGTGCCAGGAATAGAAAAAAAAAGAGAAAATTTTAGTACTAATTTATAGCACAAATTAAGTATACCAGAAATACTGATAATGTAAAAAAGAAATATATATATGTATATGTGTATAAATAAAATACATAATTCCTTGCTGAGTTACTACTGGAGTCACCGTAACGACAACAAAAAAAAGGAAAAAGTATCCAAATAATCCACTATACTCCTTCACACACCTCAAAACAACAAAAGAAGAAGAAAAAAGAAGAGGAAAAAAAACGAATAATAGCTTAGGACTCATTAATAGAATACATTTTTTCCTTGACTTCACTTCTAAGTTTTTCCAAACCATTAATAATCATATTATTACTAATCCATAAATTTAGATAATTTCGGAGACCCCACTGCCTTTCCATGACGATAAATAAAAGTTCAAATAGGGATAAAATCCTTTTAATAGACAGTGATGATGATAACAGTGATAGAAATTCACAAAAATACCAGATATTTCGGTCACATATACAGTGACCGTCATCAGTAGTAAAACATGTTTTACTACTGATGACGGTCACTGTATATGTGACCGAAATATCTGGTATTTTTGTGAATTTCTATCACTGTTATCATCATCACTGTCTATTAAAAGGATTTTATCCCTATTTAAACTTTTATTTATCCATAAATTTATAAATCAAATGCAAATAAAAATGACAAATAATAATTTAAAACTCATAATTAGAATACATTTTTTCCTTAACTTTGTTTCTAAATTCTTCAAAACTTGTCGTGTCATGAATTGTCTTATCATTAGTACTCCACAATTTTATTCCTCGATAAATAAAGGAGAACTTAGACCTTGTAGTAATGGCAATTGGAGCAGACAGTGCCTTGCTTGTTCGAGTATTATAATTGTGGCAATCTGACCTAACCTTTAAACATGCCTGAGAAGCATAAAGGTAGCTTATTATTATTATACTTGAACATAAATAACTGGTGATAAAAATCCCGTAAGCCAGCAGCTGGTAAAATTTTTTGTCTTCTATACTCCAATCTCACAGAATCACTATAAGATTTATTACGAAGTAAACGGATCGCATTATTTTGGTGAACTCGAGTTGGATTAACTAGCGACGGAAAAGTCCCTAACCATACCGAAGAACAATATAAAATATATGGATGTATTATCGAGAAATACAACAACCTTAAAATGCGATGCGGGACAAAGTGTGCGAGTTTTATAAGGATTCCGATGTCCCGCGATAAAATCGCTGACGTGTTCCCCACATGTTTCCTAAACGATAAGGTTTTATCAAATGTAATACCTAAATACTTGACACATGACTTCCTTCCAATCTCGCCATAACTGTATTTTAATCGAGAAATCAATGGATAATATGTAGCTGTTCTTGAGAATATGATAAAACTACTCTTAGCCGGGTGAACTTGTAGTTTATTTACGCGCATCCAAGTTGAAACCCTGTCTAACGATTGTTTACTTAATTCAAGTAATCCCTTCTCAGTTCTTGCGAGACAAACAAGCGACGTGTCATCAGCAAACATCGGTACTGTCACTTCTTGTGGATCATTGAATAGTTCACTGAAATTGTTTTTTATATTAGATATGGTTTGAGTTAGGTCATTTACAAAAATTAGGAATAATAGCGGTCCAAGAACAGAGCCCTGTGGAACTCCACATGTAATAGGAAAGCTTGATGAACGCTTTGAGTCAATCTGAGCATACTGCAGCCGCCTTGTTAAAAATGCACGTAGAAAGTTAAGCCCAGGACCTCTTATGCCATAAAACTCACATTTTAGAAGTAGGAGATGATGATCTACTGTGTCGAAAGCTTTAATTATATTTAAAAATATTACTAAAACCCTGTAACCTTCATCCAACGCTTGACTGACTGTGCTGCTTAGATAAGCAACCACTTGTTCTGTTGTGTAGCCATGCCGAAATCCGAATTGGGTAGGATTTAACACATTATGACGCTCTAAATACGCATAAAGACGGGCAGCAAAGCACTTCTCTAAAACACGTGATAGTACAGGAAGAACAGAAATCGGCCTATAATTTCCTAAATTATTTGTCTCACCACCCTTATGAACAGGAGTAACACGAGCTACTTTAAAACAAGACGGGAAGAAACCCTCTTTTAATGCAGAATTCATTAGGGACAAAAGTGGCTTCTGGATTAGTGGCAGAATAAATTTAACCACTCTTAATGATATAACATCACTACCAGAAGCATTACTTTTTATTTTGTAGATGATCTGTTTCATCTCACTCAATGATATAGGTGCTAAATACATTGAAACCTCAGATTCATAATGACCAAGGTAGTCAAAAATGCTTGAATCATCTAACATTGGACAGATTCCTTCAGCAACACGCTCTCCTACCGCTGAGAAGTAATTTCCGAATACCTCCGAGACATCATCAGCACTTTTGGGCATTCACCTTCTTGGTTAACTATTTCAAGTGGGATCGATTTCGTTGGCTGCTGAAGTACTTCTTTAATCATGCGCCATATAGTTTTGCCGGACATCCCGATACTTCCTCGAACTTCCCCGAGTAAAATTCTTTTTTTGCTTTCCTTAATAATCGATTCAGAGCATTGCGATAATTATTATATATTCTATTGTTTATATCGCATTTGTGATCGATCTTTTTTTTGTAAAGTTGGTCTCTAATACGCATCAATTTTAGAAGGTCTCCAGTAATCCATGGCTTCTTTGGGGTTGTCCTACGTCGTTCTTTTTCCTTTGACAATGCTTTTCTAATTCACTTTGGATAATCTGGGTAAAACAAATTAAATTTCTCTTCATTATTAGACGCAATTGATAAAATATTATCCCGATTAATTTGAGATAAAACCCTCTTATAACGCAAGAGAATTGTTTTATTCACATAAGGCCATATATATATATATATATATATATATATATATATATATATATATATATATATATATATATAGATATATATATATATATATATATATATATATATATATATATATATATATATATATATATATATATATATATATATATTATATATATATATATATATATATATATGTATATATATAGTACCGGGCCCCGGCCCTCGACACGCGGCCGAGTGCCACGTGCCCAGTGTCGGTACGTAGCGGCAAATCGTTTTCTTCCGACGATTTATTAAGTCCATAATTTTGATTTTCAAAGGTATGGCAGGCATTGATGACCTTATCCATGACAAAATCTAAAACCAAATCATCATCGCTATCATTTTAATTTGTTTGGTTCGTTTTACCTCGGCTTGTCTTTCGTCATTATAAAATACATATAACCGAAGCTTTTTTTTAACAAGGGCATGGTAGGCATTGATGACCTTATCCATTTCAAAATCCCAAACCCTATCATCATCGCTATCATTTTCAATTTTGACACGTTCTGATTCTCCCTGTCCAAGTTGATTTTCATTGACTCGCTCACATATTCGGTGTCGCATGTCTTCTAACCGCGTGTGTCTTTGCTCTTCATTTTCATTTTTGACTTGCTCACATGCTCGGTCTCACATGTCTTCTAACCGCATGTCTTTTTATTTTCATTTTTGACACATAACCACTTTTTTTCCTACCGTGCGTGTCTTTACTCTTCATTTTTCCTTTTTGACTTGCTCACTTGCTCGGTGTGGTATGTCTTCTAACCGCATGTGCCTTTGCTCTTCATTTTAATTTTTGACACGTCTAATTGTCATTTTCACATATCTTCTAACCACCCGTGTCTTTGCTATAGAAGCCGCCGGGCCCTGACACGCGGCAGGCTTCTATAAATAGATTATCACTGTCGCTTGTCTTCAAAACACAGACAATTTGAGCCTTTTCTTGATGTCATGACGTCCAAATGGACCTTAAATTAGGAGTGATGCCTTTGTAAGATTTCATTTTTTTTTATTAGACCTATATCTTTTGTCTCGGCTTGTCTTTTGTCATTATGAAAGACATATTTCCGAACCTTTGTTTCTTTTAATTGTTCAGGTGGTGGGACAAAAACTTTTTTTTCTTCCAACGATTAATCTAGTCCAGGTTTTTAATTTTCAAAGGTATGGAAGGCATTGACGACCACCTTTGTTTCTTTTAATTGTTCAGGTGGTGGGACAAAAACTTTTTCTTTTGCCTTGGGTTGTCTTTTGTCATTATGAAAGACATATCACCGAACCTTTGTTTCTTTTAATTGTTCAGGTGGTGGGATAAACATTTCTTTTTCTTCCAATGATTTATGTCGTCCATATTTTAATTTTCAAAGGTATTGTAGGCATTGATGACTTTATCCATGTCAAAAAACAAAACCCAATCATGATCGCTATCATTTTCAATTTGTCTGGTTCATTTTACCTTGGCTTATCTTTTGTCATTATGAAATACATATCGCCGAACCTTTCTTTTTTTAACAAAGGTATGGTAGGCATTGATGACCTTATCCATGTCAAAATCTCAAACCCATCATCATTGCTATCATTTTTCAATTTGACGTTTTGATTCTCGCTGTCCAGGTTGATTTTCATTGATTCACTTACATGTTCGGTGTCACATGTCTTCTAACCTCTTGTGTCTTTGCTCCTCATTTTCATTTGTGACAAGCCGCCGCTTTTCTTCTAGCCGCGTGTGTATTTGCTCTTCATTTTTATTTTTGACTTGCTCACATGCTCGGTGTCCCATGTCTTCTTACCGCGTGTCTTTTCTCTTCATTTTAATTTTTGACAAGCCGCTGCTGTTCTTCCAACCGCGTGTGTATTTGCTCTCCTTTTTAATTTTTGACTTGCTCACATGCTCGGTGTCGCATGTATTCTAACTGTGTATGTCTTTTCTCTTCATTTTTATTTTTTACACCCCCCACCGCTTTTCTTCTAACCGTCTGTGTCTTTGCTCTTCATTTTCATTTTTGACTGGGCTACTTGCTTGGTGTTGTAGGTCTTCTAGCCACGTGTGCCTTTGCTTTTCATTTTCATTTTGAACACGCTCTAATTGTCGTTTTTGCATATGTTCTAACCGCTCGTGTCTTTGTTGTTCATTTTTATTTTCGACACGTTTTTGGATTTTGATTACTTCATATACTTTAGCAATGGCCTTTTCTTTAACTGCCCGTATTGGCGTTGTCACAACTGATGGTCCAGGTTGTCGATTTTCACATCTTATCACGTTTGATAGTTTAGGTATTAGTTCCACAGAATCATCATTTATAGTAACTGCAACTGCAATTTTTTTTTTTTTTTTAGAGATTGTACTGATTGTATTAGATAAATATAACTGACTACATTTAGAAACATACGAGGCTTATATAAGAAGAATGATGTCATAAAATGTCTTGATGCCATGTCTTACATTACGCCATTGTAATTTTTTCACGTGCATAAAGTCATAGTAATTTTTATTACATGACATCATTTGCGAAAACCAAAATTAAGGCTCTTAACTATCTTTCTCAGACTTATGGCCTATCTAGATCGTTTTTTATGCGAGAATATCCCAATCTAAGATACTAATTCTCCCGAAAAAATATGGAGCCGTTTTCGACAACATACATATACAATTATTACTCACATATGAAGATAGTATATGTATATATATGTATATATATGTATATATATATATATATATATATATATATATATATATATATATATATATATATATATATATATATATATATATATATATATATATATATATATATATATATATATATATATATATATATATATATATATATATATATATATATATATATATATATATATATATATATATATATATATATATATATATATATGGTGTAATTTTCGATTATCTATGCGTTTTGAATAAGTTTAAGGCAGTCAAACTGCAAACATTATAGTAAGTCTAAGTGTTTTCCTTAGGAGACAGGAGGTATTCCACATAGAGACATAAAGAACACGTATTTTCTGAAACTGGTGGTGCCGTAATGCGCAAAGTCATAGGACTGGGGTGCAAAAGAAGGCATGGAAAACTGTCACCGCGTAGGAAATATGTTGGTGACCTGCCAGCTCCCTGCAGGGCGTTACTGGCTAAAATGTTTGGGGGCAGGGAAAGTAAATCTTGTGAGTTTTCTGATCATTTTGACCGACTGATTTTCTTTGATCAATATTTCTTTTCGGATTGTCTCTTCAAAATTAGAATACCAGTTCTAACTTTATTCTTAATCGAGTGTTTGTGTGCCTTTTCCATCGAATTTTTGCGGTATTCTTGCGATTTAAAAACAAATAACTAATAAAAAACAAAAAACACCAAGTTTTTTCTCAAAATCACTATCCAAAATAAAATCACTATGCAAGAAAACAAAACATTAGATTACTGATGTAACTTTCACCGACATCTTTCGATGTAAGAGTATATGAAATTTAAATCCCCCAAAAACCCATCCCATTGGCTTTATATTTTGTTTTATGATTCCATATGAAGTTTTAATTCTCAGAGTTGAAAGGAAATGGTAAATGCACCAAAAAATAAAACTTCTATTCCTTCTCTAATCCAAATCTGAAAAAAAGAAATAAACAAGCTCTTTGAATTTACCCTTGATCGATAAGGAAAAGCAATCGAATAAAATGCCATATAATGACATTTGTTTTCCACACAATAACGAAAGCAAACAGGGAGCTGGAAAGAAAGCATATCTTTGGCACTTTAAGATTTGCTAATTGGAAATAAGGAGAAAAAACTAGATATAGAAAAATAGGAAAAATACTATAATAATAAGAAAAATAAGACTAAAATACGACTAAAATAAGACTAAAATACTAAAAAACGAAAAATAAGAAAACTAGAAAAATAAAAAGAAGAAGAAAACTAACTAGAAATAAAAAGAAAAAACTAGTTGCCACAAAGAAAGTAGTGGTGCCCAGGAGAACCAGAAAAAAAACTCAAAGTAAAATTTGTTTTGAATATCATAGGAATTGTGATCATGATTGGTTTTTATCATAAATTGACGGATGAAAAATAAAATATAAATTTAAATAATTTTAATACTTTAAATTTAAACTTTATAGCTCCAATGATTTTAAAGAGTGGTTTTCCTAAAACTTTGATGTGCAAGAAACAAAAATAATGAAGGTATTGTTTCATATCAAAAGTTCAAAATCCTTTGCAGCATTGTGGTAGAAAAAAGTATAATAAAAACAAGACAAGGTTCATATATCATATTAACTGCATATCCAGAACTCTTTTAGTGTCCTTCAGTTTTTTCCGAAATCCCTGTATATTTCATTTAGGACAATGTTTCACAAATAATTGAATTTTTTAAATTGTAACTCCTCTATCAAACCAGAGCTAATATAGCCCCTGGACTCTATATATGACAAAATTTTCCGATTTTTTGAAGAAAAGTTTAAAAGGGGTGCGAAGTAAAACACATAATTTAGGGCCTTTTTTTAACGAAAAATCCTCTAGTTTCTTAATCCAAGCTAGACAAATATATTCTTATAAGATATACTGTCTATTTTTTGTAAAGCCTAAAAAGTAACAAAATTAATTTAAAAAAAAGCTGCACTGATGGAAGTAAAGAACAAAGTTGAAGCTCAAAACAAGCAAAAATTATCGCTTCACAGTTTTCTCATTATTTATCTACAAAACTGGCTCAAGCAAACTTTCTCGTTATATCTCCCTAAATTTGTAGAATTCTGAGAAATAGTGCTGCACTGAAAACTTAGATTCTTGAGGTTCTTAGACCTACAGGCTACTTAAGGAACATTTATTGGAAACAGTTTTACAGATATACATTTCATAAACTGGGAAATAGTCACTTTTGTTCGTTTTAAGTTTCAATGTCGCTCTTCATTCCCAACAAATATTTTTTCAAATAGAATTAAAAACGGGAAGGTAAAGAAATAACAAATACAATAAATAAAATGAAACCAAATAATTTTTGTATTTATATTTTTATAACTTGTAAAAGAACTCTACTGAGTAACGCTAAACGGTATTGGTGTTTGTTTTTTTTTCTTAGAAAATATCTTGAAATTCTTACTTATCAATATTAGTTTTAACTCTCTTATTTCTTATAGTTATTTTTCTGGTACATGTATGATTTACCAACTACCCCTCAAGAAGTGAAGTTAGGTTAATCCTAATAACATATACCTAAGTATGATAAAACTACAATACTTTAGAAACAATTTTGGGCTATATATTTGAAAATTAGGGGGGGGGGGGGGGGTAAAGTTCAGCGGGTCTGCATGCAAAATGTGTTAGCTCAAATTATTCTTCATATTACGAATAAAGCATTGTTTTCTTGCTTCACAGTGTCCAAATACATTACCTCCACCCTTAAGTGCAAATATATAGCCCAAACTGCATATTTCCCATCTATTCTGTCACTTTTCTTTGTCTTTTCTCACGATAAGGGGAAAAAAACTAGCAAAAGAACCGGTTTACAGCGTGTCAATGCATGAACAACTTAAGCGGTAGTGCGTATATCATACAAGCACCGTTTTTTTTTCTATAAAATGGCCATAAAATTCTCTATATAGGATCCTCGAGACACAGGTGTGGTGTCAATTTGGGAGTTTTCCAAAGTCTTGAAGAACCAAAGCAATCACAATTTGCAACAGAACTTTATGCTCTCAATAAATATTGGCGTTATGTTGCTTATTTGCAAAAACTAGATTTTGATCCAAAGTTTGTGTTTTATTCCGGAGAGAAGAGAAACTTAAATTTTTTGAAAAACCAACATTCAACGAAATTTGAAACACTTAAAAAAAAAGTCAATATTCTGACGTAAGATAAACATATTTCTCCCAGTTCAGCTAATTTAAAAGTCTTTCATGCATTGTATTTATTTCTCATTGACTCATATTGAACAAAATTAAAGTTATTAAATATATAGGGAAGGACAGGAAATGCAGTTGTAGGTGGGGGGGGGGAGTGCACTTGTTAAGTCCTAGAATCTCAAGATTTTCGCAACTTATCCTGGGATTTTTTATATTCCTCATGTTTCTCAGCAATCTATTGTATTTTTTTAAATCCCCCCCCCACTGAAAATTGGTCCACATAGCAGCATTTTGTTCTAAAATAAATGGCTCCCACAGAGTGGATCCCAAAGGAACCCTTTAAAATTACACCTTTTAAAAATGAAAAATTAATAAGCAATCAAAGATATGATCCAAAACAGAAAAACATTTTTTTTTTTTTAAATTTGTGCTACCATCCTTTAAACAAAAACAAAACAATAAGAGGTAAAACAGAGTATAAAAAAGAAAAAATTCAAAAGACAAGTCAGGTATGAATTTTTTTTGTTAACGATAGTTCATGAAACATAAAATTAATTCTTTGTGTAGCCTACTTCAATTTTCAGATCAATCCAATCCGATCGATCCGACCTGATCAATTTTCCAATGATATATTCAAAAAAAAAAAAAAAAAAAAAAATGTTGGTTTGTCAACGACCCATTCAAAGTATTTTAAAGATGCCGATTTACTGAGTGAGATGATCTCGAGAGATACAATGTAATAAGTGAAGTTAAATAAATAACCTAATATCGAATATTAAAAAATACCAAATACAATTAAATTATCTGAATAATATTAGAGGAGTTGAAATTTAACCGAAACAAGTTTAATAAGATAGGAAAATTAAATAAAATAGAATTTGAACATTCCATAAAATGAATACTAAATATCTTTTTGGAACTATTGGACCGACTTCAACAGATTTTGTTCTAACATTCTAATTTGAAACATCTTCTACGATCTTGAATTATTTTTAGGTATACAATCACAAACTCCATTTATCAACTATTTCTTTGGGTATTAAAAGAGGATGTAACACACTTTTTGAAAAAAACTGAAACTTCTGGATACTTCGGGAGCGAAATAATATAGAAGAAGACATATTGGACAAATCGATAGGATTTGTTTGGTTTGAGGGATAAGATTATAGATTTACACATTACGAAAAATTTATATAATGTCTTTTAAACAATTGTAGCCAACGAGTAACATAATCCTCCTAATATTAAAAAGCTCTTACCGTTCGAAGCTTTTCAGATAATTCTCCCAGAATAGCGTCTTCATCGAAGAACTTGCCTTGATATCGATGCTCAAAATATTCAGTGATTCGTTGCCTCATATCACGAGGTAAGCGCCGGTAAGCCATATATTCCTCGACTTGTTTCAACTGAAAAAGTAAAAAATGATGAATAAAACAGACAAGTCCAATAAGATCCTCAAACCATTGCCTCAAGAATTGACCTGTTTGCATCTATGGGTAAAGATTTTCATGATTTTCCTTTTTTGCTCAACAGAATCAAAACTTCTAATTATGATATAATGATGACATTTTTTCCCTCTGTAGAAATAAATAAAAAATTTAATCAAACCAGGGGAGTGGCCAGTCTAATGGAAAAACTTAGAAATCACTCTCTTCTTAAGATCTTGACGGAGCCTATGGTAGTAAACGTAGGCTTGTCAAAATAGAAAGGAATCTTAGGCTACATGTCATACTTTAAAAATATACAAGTGAAAATAAAAAGAAGAAAAAAAACAAGATAAACATGAAAATGCTAGTTCAAAAAGATTATATGAAGAGGAATCATCCTTATTTTAACTTGTAAGGCTCGCATATATGCAGAACAACACTTTCCACAAAATATGAAAGGAATTTCAACTGTGGATTTCATTTAAAAATAACAAAATCCCATTTCAGATTTGATTTTTTTTCTTTTGTTTATTCTAGAGAAGACTGGCTTTGGATAAACACAAGGGTATTCTTTTATACAAAATTTCCTGCAATGCTCCCTTCCCCGTTATGAGATTTCAATCCTCTTTCCTTAACAATGTACAAAGGCTGGGATTAGCTAGTAACTCCTTGGCAGCAGAGGGTAGGGTTAGATGGCGCAGCATTGACTGGCAAGTAGAGTTTCCATGTGTGGAACTGGAAGACATAAGGCTCAAGACGACGATATTAACTAAATTTCTAGCTCCATTTTGAAATCCACTTGAAAAAAAGTGCTATTTTCCCTCTCCAAAAATATCAAAAAATAAAGGAGCTCCAATCAAGGGGCTAGCTTTCTCAACAGAAGTTTTGCAAATGAAGTCACCCATTATCATCTGTTTGATTTTAAGGCTTTCGATTTCATTAATGCAATTATGAGTTTTATTACTGTTCCACCAGGAACCATCTCCCTAAGCGTTATTGTGCAAAAGCAACCGTAAATTACTTCATTTGGAAATCCAACATATACATAAAACTTGTACATTTTTGCAAAGTACCAACGTTATATTGTGTGTCATAGTGTTTGCTGTAGCATGAGTCACGGTGGCAGCGTGAGTTCTGAGTCTCATATTTTATCAGGAAACAACCTACAAAATAACTTGATCGTAACCATTACTTTCTTTACAAACTTCATTTTTCATCTTCTAGGCGTGAACTATCTTTTCTGATTACATGCCATCTTTTAATAGAATTGGTTATATCTCCAGCATCCCTATCACAAAATCAATATTTTCCTCTTTGCAATAATTTAAGGAAAATTTTCGTCAATAGAAAATAGATGAAAGTTTGCTGATGAATTTTGTTCAATCTTAGATTACTCGCTAAGAAATATAGTTTTGTCCCTCATTGAATTATTTCTTCAAAGAAGAAAGTAAATGAATCTATGAGACTTTCAATCACATAAATTAATAAATTAAATTATAAATAAGTTTTCTCCAAGAAAGTGTTCAAATAAATTATGAAAACACTAATGTTATTCAAAAAAAAAGTCAGAAAGATCAATATACTACCATGAATTCTATTATCTATGATTATTAAGAAGGATAAGGAAGCAAGAAATTCAGGTCAAACTACAACCGTAATCCTTATAGATTTTACATTTACTACGAAAATATGTTCGAAGACTGTAGAAGGTATGCTACAGTCAAGCAGGTGATTACCACCTTCTCCAAGTTTGAGAAAGTTGTATTTTGTGAAACTTAGGACTATTCTAGGCAATAATAGACGCTATAGCTCTCAAGCCCAGTCTTTTGTAAAGATCGTTTCTTTGGGGGTCAAAACCTTGTATAAACTCCTTTAGATAATAAGGAAACAGTTTGGGTTTCAGTAGGTGAGATACGTGGGCATTAGTAGGCTATGTTTACTGAGTGGGCCACATTTGATGTGGCAGGGTCCCCCCCCACCCAAGAAAAGACTGTCTGTAATAAGTTCTTAAGGTAAAAACAAGTTATTTTGAAATAAATTTTGTGAGTTAAATCATAGTGTAAAATTAACACAATCAAATATTGAAAGTATTAGTTGAGACAAATTGTCCCCGTTGAATAGAGAGTTGAAAACATAAATTGCATAAAAATATTATCTTTCCTATTCCCTATTCGAAAACATTTGTATTCCGCAGAGTTTCCATATTCTATTCTTTGCTGGTTTTCATTGGGAATTTTTTGTCGAATGTGTAAAACATGGACACAAAATGTCCTATTTACCTCCGATCATCTTATAATAGCCTAAACAACCCTTCAGAAAATGAGTATTACCTCACTTGGCGCAGCCATATTCCAATCTGTTGTAGTGTTCTATCACAGCTTCTTTAGTATGCTTTAATGGTTTATTTGTTAACCAAGCCCTTTGACATGGTTTGCAATAAAGTGAATTCAATCAAATTCTTTCAAATCCAGCCTTGGGCATGTCTCTTGCCACTTTTTAATTATTGCATTTCTTTGTCAGAGATTAATTCTAGTATGTATCTAGAGATAATCCCTGGGGGATTGTCGTCAACTTGCTAGTCAGCAAATACATTTAGGCTTTTGAATATAGATTGAGAATATGTAGTTGAAACGTTTTGGTGGATATATTGGATATGTGCCAAATAGGTAATGTTTAGGGCATACGTATTTTAAAAAGTTTTGAGATCTACTTATGTAGGCTTCAGTGAACGTTCAAAAATTTGTATTCCCAAGAGCAAAATTGGTTCAATTACTCCTGATCCACTGATTACGCTAACAGATCTGGTTGCTGATTCTCTCATGAAATTGGCCTACATTATATAATAAATTTGACCTTTATTTCAGTGAGAATCGTAAAGGGATTAATCTTGGTTCAGATATAAACTTAATTAAAAAAAACAAGTTTTTTTTTTTTTTTAACTGAAAGCAAGGAGCGACATTAAAACCTAAAACGAACAGAAATTATTCCGTATGTGAAAGGGGCTGCCCCCTCCTCAACCCCACGCTCTTTACGCTAAAGTTTTTTATTGTTTTAAAAGACAAAGTTGTGATATAGAGTCAAACTTTGGCGTAAAGAGCGAGGGGTTGAGCCAAATTATTTTCAGGCTCGTAACTTTTGATGGGCAAGGCTAAACTTGATGAAACTTATATATTTGAAATCAGCATAAAAATCTGATTATTTGATGTATCTACTGGTATCAAAATTCTGTTTTTTAGAGTTTCGGTTACTATTGAGCTGGGTCACTCCTCAGTTACAGTTCGTCACCACGAACTGTTTGATAAAAATAAATATAAAATTTGTTCTTGCCTTTTCCGATTTTACAAGCTTCTTGCACCTAACTCCCTGAAAGTGCAACAGAGTGAGTAGGAGTTCAGTCAAAGTTATGAGGAAAATGAATTATAAGATGCTTTGCGATATAAGGGTCTATTTGTGGTTTTGTGCCTTTTTCTTTGACTTTATTTTATATTTTTATATATAATTCCACTAGTGAGGCATGTATTTAAGTTGGTAATAAAAATACAAATTATTCATTAGTTAATTCACTTATTGAATCACTGCCGTATGCAAACGCTAGCTCCACCAAGGATTTTCAATCAAGGAGGAATAAAGTGTACTGTTACTTCGAATTGCAGTTGATATTCTTAGTGTAATAACCTGACACTTTAAGTTTTAATAAATTTGTTTAAATAAAAACATTTAAAAATGTAACAACGCAAATTATAAGTGAGTTCTAGATAAAAGTTTTGAAATTAACCACCAAAATAAGAGCTGACGGAATGGCGGTGGAGATACGGAAAATTTGTTATACCACTTCCTTGTTTTAAGACAGGACGTAAGATCAAGGCATAAAGTAGATAATTGTCAATTTTGCGATAACGAGGGTTGTCTCTCTGAACTACTTTGTATTGACCTTTGAGTTTTTGGATCGTTTTGGAAATTGTAAGTGTATATGATTTAACTATTATTTGTATTTATAATTATGCCTATTACCCGAGTGCTGTACCATTGTCTCCTTTAATGCCTAATAAAAGTTGTTTGTACTATATCAAACCTCTCTATAAAGTTATTTTAGTCTCTCGATTAATCCCAGTCGGTACGTCCACTTAGTCAGGCCAAAATCCTGAGGCATGCTACCAAAGTTTACTTACCTTAGGACTGGAATTATACCCCCTATAAAGGGAGTAATAAGGTGCCAACACAAACCTACGATATACTAGCTGATGACAGCTGGGGGGCAACTATAAGGGCACTTTACAACAAGCATAGCCTTACTTTATCAGAGCTTAACCCCACTTTACTACATTAGGCAGAAGCTTAAAAAGGACTGAAATCTTTGCGTAAGAAGCATGTGTTTGACCAGTATTAGCTTTTTAGATCAAATTTGCACTAAAGGAGAAAAAAAAGTGACAAAACGATTTTCTCGAACAGAACATTGACTGCTGGATACAAATGCTTGCTCTGCTAAGGATTATAAAACCTGGATGAGTCAGGTATGGTGCCACTTTTAATAGCTCGGTGTCCTTAGGTTGAAAGAAGAAGCCTATGTAGCAAAGAAAATCCGTACCTCAGAGGCATGCTTTTACTCAGTCCTGTTTTAAGGTGCTTTCACATTGCTACGTCATGCCTTTCACACTGCCTTATGCGTCTTATGTAACCTTTCACATCAAGAAGTTACGTTATGTTTTGGTCGTTATGTTCTCTTACGTTCGACGTAACGTAGGATTTTTTACATAGCATAACGAACATAGAAAATAGAGTCGGGCTCTATTTTTACGTTACGTTACGCAAAAGTTTCAAGCTTTGTGGGATAAATGGACTCCCTTGATGAAAAAATAATTGACTTTGTCAAACAACGTCCTTTTTTGTACGATAAAAAGCAGATGGACTATAAGGACTCTGCAAAGAAGCTAAACGCTTGGTCTTCATTTGTTGAGAAAATCAACAAAGAATGTGGAAGAACTTTTCTTGGTAAGTTTCTTTGCTACTTTTCATAGGCAAAACTGGTTTAAGAAATGCTTTTGGGGGAGGTAGAAACCCCAGTTTTATGACTGGGTTGCCACCTACATAATGTTCGTTTTCCTTTCATTTCCTTTGTTTCAGTATCTACATAGGCTAGTACTCTTTGTACCTTTAAAGCCTAGTAAAAGAGCCTTGGAAGGTGATTCCATCATAGCTCACAGTTATTATGGTGGTAAAGGTGCAGTGTAGCTCCCCCTGTAGTATAGGGTGCAGAGGCCCTACAAATAGAACTGCAATATACAGTAAGAAGTGTGTTGTTTGCATTCTGCTTCTACTGGATGTTTGCTGCAATCTGTGCAACTTTACAACCCAATTGATTGAATAATATACCCTTAGAAATAAGCTGTTTTTATCAGGGGGAGCTACACTGCACCTTTACCAAAGTTTTTTTTCAGCTGTGATGGAAATCACAGATTTGCCCTCAGTCTTTGGATTTTGTCTTTTTGCCATTGGATACTAGAGCAAAAATACCTTATAAGCAAACCTGCATGCCAAAATGCCACTTTTATCTCCCTGGCTTTTCAAGATAGAGTAAATTGCTGCCATTTGATTGATTTTTTAAAACTTCTGTAAGTGACCACTGATTTCAATATTGTACTATATTATAATGCAACGCTGAATACAAATAGGTATTAACATCAGTGGCATAAATTCAAGCCCCTAAAGTAATAACATGCTTAGACAATGAGTAGCTCTGTACTTCTTTATGATGCTATAAATGACAAGTTTTAAGTTTAGTAGATCAACATGGAGATCAATGTTTTGCAATAAATAAACTTAGTAGCCTATGCCAAAGCTTTTCAAATTGCAAATCCAGATTGTATCCATAGCTCCTAGAAGATTAGTGGTTATATCTAAATCACAGATTTGCCTAGCCCTCAGCCTTTGGATTTTGTCTTTTTGCCATTGGATACTAGAGCAAAAATACCTTATAAGCAAACCTGCATGCCAAAATGTCACTTTTATCTCCCTGGCTTTTCAAGATAGAGTAAATTGCTGCCATTTGATTGATTTTTTTTAAACTTCTGTAAGTGACCACTGATTTCAATATTGTACTATAATATAATGCAACGCTGAATACAAATAGGTATTAACATCAGTGGCATAAATTCAAGCCCCTAAAGTAATAACATGCTTGTAATTACATGCTTATGGCTTATAAAAATTTGCTTTTGAAAAAAAAGAAGACTGACAGAAAACGTTCCCTGCCATAACTGCCTCAACTGCACTGCAAAAAAAAACTTCACAAAATATTAATCAATGCACCAAATCCATCGGATCGCTAATCAGAGCTGGATGGCTTAGACGTTTAACACACATTCATGAAAACGTCATCATTCGCAGACTCACACGAAGAAAGTATCAGCGTCCAGGAATAAGAACTTGAGAGACAATTCCAAATCTTGGTCCAACACTGTAAAGAACGATGCCTAGCCCATGTAGCCTTTTGAAAGTTTGGCACAAGTGAGATCCAACTTGGTCCTCCTCATTCGGTTCATCCGGTCTATACCTGAGACGGTTAGGTCGGGATTAAAGGGGTCCAAAGATGCTTTTTGTATTCTGGCGGTGAGGTACTCCCAGCTAGTGGTCGAGCTCTTCCGTCCCTAACCATTAACGGAAAGCCCGAGTGTGCACCTCAAAGTGTCAATCAACATACCACTTTGAGGTGCGCACTCGGGCTTTCCGTTAATGGTCAGAGGCAAAAGCATGCCTCTGAGGTAAGGATTTTCTTTGCTACATAGACTTCTTCTTTCAACCTAAAGACATCGAGCCATTAAAAGTGGTACCATACCTGACTCATCCAGGTTTAAAAATCCTTAGCAGAGAAAGCATTTGTATTCAGTAGTCAATGTTCTGTTCGAAAACATCGTTCTGTCACCTTTTTTTTCTCCTTTAATGCAAATTTGATCTAAAAAGCTAATACTGGTCAAAGACATGCTTCTTACGCAAAGATTTCAGTCCTTTTTAAGCTTCTGCCTAATGTAATAAAGTGGGGTTAAGCTGTGGTAAATTAAGGCTATGCTTGTTGAAAAGTGCCGTTATAGTTGCCACCCAGCTGTCATCAGCTGGTATATCATAGGTTTGTGTTGGTACCTTATTACTCCCTTTATAGGTGGTATAATGTCTTAATACAAGGAAGCGGTATTACAAGTTTTCTGTATCTCCACCGCCATTCCGTCAGCTCTTATATTAATGGTTAATTTCAAAACTTTAAAAAACCACTTATAATTTGCATTGTTACATTTTAAATGCTTTTATTAAAACCTATTTATTAAAACTTAAAGTGTCAGGTTATTACACTAAGAATATCAGATGCAATTAGAAGTAACTAAAATGATAGGATTTTAATGAAAATTAAACCACCAGATTCAGTTAACAGAAAACACTACTGTATATGTTTCAAGCTCCTATCTGCAAAAATGTGGGATTTTGTATTTTTTGTCAGAAGAAAGATCCCGGATGTGTGTTTATTTGTTTTTTTTTTTTCAAGGGCGATCGTATCGATCCAGTAGTCCTAGAATATCGTGAAAGGGCTCATTCGAACGGAAATTAAAAGTTCTACTGCCCTTTTTAAGTGACCAAAAAAATTGGAGGGCAACTTGGCCCCCTCTCACGCTCATGTTTTTCTTGAAGTCACCCAATCAAAGTTTTGAGATAGTCATTTTTTTCAAAATAGTCGAAAAGCTAATAAATATGTCTTTGAGGATGACTTAATCCCCCACAGCTCCTGGGGGAAGGGCTGCAAGTTATGAACTTTGCCCATTGTTTACATTCAGTATTGGTTACTGGGAAGTATACAAACGTTTTCAGGAGGAATATTTTTCTGGTTGGGGGGAGTTCTGAGGAGGGGGTTACGTGGGAAGATTTTTCCATGGAGGATGTTTCCTTGGGGGAATGGATATTTCTATGAAGGGGGTGCCGAATTTCCCAGCATTATTTAAAAAACGATCAGAAATAAAAAAAAATAAGTTTTTTTTTTCAACTGGAAGTAAGGAACACAATTAAAACTTAAAACGAACAGAAACTATTACGTATATGAGGGAGTTTGCCCCCTCTCGCTCTTTACGCTAAAGTTGTTTTTAGTACTTTCAAAAGAGCTGTCTATTCTAACTAAACAGCCTTTGTGATTCAGGGATTTGTGGTTCGAACAAAATTCGAACTTTAGCGTAAAGAGCGGGGTATTGACTAGGGGGCGAACCCCCCTCATATACGTAGTAATTTCTGTTAGTCTTAAGTTTTAAGTTCGCGTTAATGAACTAAAAGTAAGGAGCGACCCGGCTCAGTAGTAATTGAAACTCTAAAAAAGGAATTTTGACACCAATAGATACATCAAAAGAATTAGATTTTTATGCTGATTTTAAATATATAAGTTTCATCTAGTTTAGTTTGACCCATCAAAAGTTACGGGCTTAAAATTCATAGAACCTTATTGAAAATCACACCATCAGATTCAACGTGTCAGAGAACCATACTCTAGAAGTTTCAAGCTCCTATCTGCAAAACTGTGGAATTTTGTATTTTTTGCCAGAAGAAAGATCATGGATGCGTGTTTATTTTTTTTTTCCAGGGGTGATCGCATCGACCCAGTGGTCCTAGAATATCGTGGGAGGGCTCATTCGAGCGGAAAATATAAGTTCTAGTGCCTTTTTAAGTGACCAAAAAATTGAGGGCAACTGGGCCATTTTGAACGGCTGAGATAGCCATTTTGTTCAGCATGATAAAAAAATATAGTAACTAGGATGACTTAATCCCCCACAGTCCCCGGGGGAAGGGCTGCAAGTTATGAACTTAGCCCAATGTTTACATATACTATTGGTTATTGGGAAGTATAGAGATGTTTTTAGGGGCATTTTTCTCGTAGTGGTGGGGGGGACGGGGGTTACGTGGGAGTATCTTTCCATGGGGGAAGGGACATTGCTATGAAGGGGGCGCCGGATTTCCCAGTATTATTTAAAAAAATTCAACTTAAAAACTTTTCAACTGAAAACTTTTCAACATCAAAACTTAAAACGAACAGAAACTATTACGTATATGATTGGGTTCGCCCCCTAGTTAATACCTCGCTCTTTACGCTAAAGTAGTTTTAGTACTTTCAACGACCTTTGTGATAAACGGGTCATTCTTAAAGAATTGGAAAAAAATCCGAACTTTAGCGTAAATAGCGTGGCATTGATTAGGAGAGTTACGTATATTTATTACTAATAAAAACATTCGTAATTAAAATTAAACAACTTTCGAGAAAGCCATTTAGCCAAAAAAAAGTTCAAGAAAGCTTTTTAGCCAAAATTAAAGCTGCATTAATTCAAAAAGTTTTCAGAAATTAAATAAGAAAAACAAGTTTTTTTTTAACTGAAAGTAAGGAGTGACATTAAAACTTAAAACGAACAGAAATTATTCCTTATATGAAAGGGGCTTTCCCATCCTCAACGCCTCGCTCTTTACGCTAAAGTTTGACTCTTTCTCACAACTCTATTTTTTAAAACAATAAAAAACATTAGCGTAAAGAGTGAGGCGTTGAGGAGGGGACAGCCCCATTCATTTACGGAATAATTTCTGTTCGTTTTAAGTTTTAATGTCGCTCCTTACTTTCCAGTTAAAAAAGACTTGTTTTTTTTTTTTTTATCTAATAACTAAAAGAATACATGAGAGATCCTCGTTAGGGGCAATCCCACCCTGCAACATCCCGAAGCTACTGCTCTGTCAAAGACCTTCTATTTAAAGTATTAAAGGTTTAAAGCAAAACAAGGACTTTTTAAATTTTGAAGCAAGCGTTATATATGTTTATATTACCCTAACATTGCAGCCTAGGGCAAGTTATATTTATGCACAAAAAGGAAGGGGCTTTGAGCAGTGCCAAGGTGAGGTATAAAAGTTAAGGATGGGATAAAATTTCTGGGAGTGGAAGAAGTGAAGATTTTTGGTCAGAGATACGCTCTAACAGTGAATTTCTGCATAAAAACGTTAATTTAAATGAATAAATAAATCTTAAAACGAGTTAAACTTAAATTGAATATGCAAATCAAGCTTGAAACGAACAGAAAAAGTTTGGGTATCGCCTCCTTCTCTCACTGTAAAAGTCCCAAAACCTACTGCGTCATTGGCGCTTTACTGAAAACCAATTTTATTACAAATATTTTCTTTTGTACTCAATATAGAAAATAAACATTAAAATTATAGCAAAATTTTGAACTGATGAGCTTTCAGCAATTAATATCATTATACATCAATTATTCTGTTTAATTTATTAGTTCTTGCTAAAATTGTCCAAGACGAATATAGTTTCACTACAAACAAGAGTTTCGATACTGCCCCCTTCCTTAACTGTAAAACCAAAAGCCTACTGTGTCATTGGCGCTTCACTGAAAACGAATTATATTACAAATATTTTATTTCCAGTTCTTACAGCATTGAAAATAAAAATAAAATTAGAGTGAAATAAATTCTTGAACTGATGGATCTTTCAACAACTAATATAATTATACATCAAATATTCAGTTTGATGTTGTTTATATTTTCCAAAACTGTTCAAGACGCATATAGTTTTCAGTAAACCGCCAATAATGCAGTAGGTTTTAGACTTTTACACTGAGAGAAGGAGGCGATACCCAAATCCTGTTTGTAGTGATTTTTTGTCCATTTCAAGCTTGAGTTGCATATTCAACTTAAGTTTCACTCGTTTTAAGATTTATTTATTCATTTACATTAATATCTATTGTACAATTGTTTGCATTGATTATTTATTTAATTTTTGTTCGTTTTAAGTTTCATTTATACTTCAATAGGAAACTATTTTTTTTTTTTAAGCTTGATTTTCAAATTCAATCTAAACATTATTTGCTTTAAGATCTATTTATTTATTATATTATTGCTTGTTGTATGTTTTTGCTATGATTGTTTGTTTAATTTCTGTTCGTTTTGGGTGTCATTTATCTTTAATAATAATTTCTGATCGTTTTGACTTTGAATTTTAACAAGTATTTGTATCTGCTCAGCTTAAGTATAAAATTGCCGTTACTTCTCTTTGAAAAACTTATTTTTCGGAGAGTTTTTTTTTTAATTAATTTTTGTTCGTTTTTGAGTGCAAAAAGTTTCAAGTTTCTCAAAATTCCCTATTTCAAAATAAAACTTTTTAAAAAAAATCAAATGTTTATCAAAGTATAAAAGTAACAATATCGAAGTGAAAAAAAGGGCTTTTGTCAACCTCAGAGTTTTTATTATATGATGTTTGAACTATTTTTAACAAAATGGCTATCTCAAAATTTTTATCGGATGGGTTTGGGGAAAAAAGGGCATGGAGGGGACTAATTGCCCTTTGGTCTTTTTTTACTCTTTAAAAGTGAACTAGAACTTTGTATTTTCAATCAAATGAGCCTTCTCTGAAGTTTATACGAGCATCCCTTCTATAGAACCATATATGCCCCAAGAGTATAACTTACAATGCCTGTCCTTGGGCCCAGGGGGGTTGTGTTGACCCCGGAGCCTTAGTATCTGATGTTTGAACTATTTTTAACAAAATGGTCACCCCAAATTTTTATCGGATGGGCTTGTCTATCCGATAAACCCAAAGTCGTGTAGGGCGGTAGGGGCTAGTTGCCCTCCAATCTTTTTTCACTCTGATAAAATGAGCTAAAACTTTTAATTGCCATTCAAATGAGCCCTCTTAGGACTCAACTTTAAACGAGCATTCCTTTCATAAGAACCATATACGCCCCGGGACATAGCTTACAATACCTGCCCCCACCCCCGTCTCTGGGGGGTTTTGACGACACCAGAGTTTTTGTTATCTGACCTTTGAACTATTTTAAAAAAATTGCTATCTCAGAATTTGTATCAGATGGGTTTGGGGAAAAAGGGTTTGTGGGGGGGGGGCTAGTTGCCCTCGGATATCTTTTGACTCTTAAAAAGGGAACTAGAAATTTCAATTTTCAATCAAATGAGCCCTCTCTGAAGTTTATACGAGCATCCCTTCATAAGAACCATATACGCCCCCAGGACAACACTTACAACGCCTACCATCCGGGTCCTATGGGGTTGTGTTGACAACGGAAATTTGTTATCTAATTCTTGAACGTTTTTAAAAAAAAAATGGCTATCTCAAAATTTGTAACGAATATGTTTGGGGAAAAAGGGTATAAGGAGGGGGGAGGCTAATTGCCATTATATCTCTCTACTCTTAAAAAGTAAACTATAACTTTCAATTTCCATTCAAATGAGCCCTCTATGAAGTTTATACGAGCATCCCTTTCATAAGAACCATATATGCCTTTAGGGTATAGCTTAGAACACCTTGCCCCGAGCCCTGGGGGGTTGTATTGACACCGGAATGTTTCTTATTCGACCTTTGAACTATTTTTAACAAAATGTCTATCTCAAAAATTTTAATCAGATGGGTTTGGAAAAAGAAGGCTGGGGGGGGGCTAGTTGCCCTCGGATCTCTTTTGACTATTAAAAAGTGAGCCTGAACTTTCAATTTCCAATCAAATGAGCCCTCGCTGAAGTTTATACGAGTATCCCTTTCATAAGAACCATATATGCCCCAGGGCATATCTAAAAACGGCTGCCCCCAGGCCCTGGGGGTTATGTCACAACCTGGGTCTTGTTTACTGACTTTTGAATAATTTTTAACTCAATGGCTATCTCAAAATTTTTATTGGGTGCATTTGGGATATAAGAGCGTGGGGGGGGGGGCTAGTTACCCTCCAATCTCTTTTGACTCTCAAAAACTGAACTATAACATTCAATTTCCAGTCAAATGAGCCCTCTCTGAAGTTTTTACGAGCATCCGTTCCATAAGAACCATATATCATATTCCCCCAGGGCATAACTTACAACGCCTGCCCTCGGGCCCTAGGGGCTCTGTCCGCCCCGGAGTTTTCGTTATATGATCTTTGAACTGTGTAAAAAATGGCTATCTCAAAGTTCTTATCAGATGGGTTTGAGGTAAAAAGGGCGTGGAGGGGGGGGGGAAGGTTAGGTGCCCTCCAATCTCTTTTGACTCTTAAAACGTGAACTAGAACTTCAATTTCCAATCAAACGAGCCCTCTTTGAAGTTTATGCGAGCATCTCTTCCAAAAGAACCATATATGCCCCAAGGCATAACTTACAACACCTGCCCCCGGGCCCTGGGTGGTTGTGTTGATACGGGAATTTTTGTTACATGATCTTTGAAACTATTTTTAACTAAACAGCTATCTCAAAATTTTTATCGGTTGCATTTGGAAAAAAGGGCGTGGGGGGGGGGGGGGGCTGGTTACTCTCCAATATATTTTGACGCTTGAAAAGTGAACTAGAACTTCCAATTTCCAATCAAATGAGCCCTCACTGAAGTTTATACGAGCATTCCTTCCATAAGAACCATATATGCCCCCAGGGCATAATTTATAACCCTTGCCCTGAAGACTGTGGGGGATGTCCTCCTCAAAGATATAATTTCCAAAATTTGCAACTACGTTGAACAAAATGGCTATCTCAAAATTTTGATTGGGTGTGCTTGGGGAAATAGTGGGTGTGGAAGGGGTGTTAGTTCCCTTCCAATCAATTTCGACTATTAAAAAAGGGCACTAGCCATTTAAATTTCCAATCGAATGAGCCCTTTTTGAAGTTTCTAAGACAACAATTTTTTTATAAAAACCTTTTATGCCCCAGGGCATAACTTACAACCCTTGCTCTGAGGGCTATGGGGAGGGGGCTTGTCTTCCTCAAAGACCTAATTTCCAGAATTTTTCAACTACGTTGAACAAAATGGCTATCTCAAAATTTTGATTGGATGTGTTTCGGGAAATGGTGGACGTGAGAGGGGGGTTAGTTGCCCTCCAATCACTTTTGACTATTAAAAAAGGCACTAGCCCTTTGAATTTTCAATCGAATGAGTCCTTTTTGAAGTTTCTACGACAAAGCTTTCTATAAAAAAACCTTATATACTCCCAGGGCATAACTTACAACTCGTGCCCTGAGGGCTGTCGGGGGAGTGTCCTCCTCAAAAAACATAATTTCTATGTGGAAATCAACTGCGATGAACAAAATGGCTATCTCAAAATTTTGATTGGATGTGTTTGGGGAAATGGTGGGCGTGGAAGGAGTGTTAGTTGCCTTTCAATAACTTTAATCCTTAAAAAGGACACTAGAATTCTCAATTTCCAATCGAATGACTCCCCTTTGAAGTTTATACGACGACCCATTCCATGTGAAGTGCCTCTGGAAAAAAAAAATAAAATCAGAGGTAACGATATAGCGTTGCCTATAGTAAAGGCCATACGGCTCAAATGTTTTATTATTTATTTACTTTTTTCCCAGAGGCACTTCATATGGGGTTGTCATCCTCAGAGACCTAATTTCCAGAATTTTCAGCTAAGTTGAACAAAATGGCTATCTCAAAAATTTTGATTGGATGTGTTTGAGGGAAAGTGGGCATGAGAGGGGGTTAGTTGCCTTCCACAATCACTTTCGACTATTAAAAGGGCACTAGCCATTCGAATTCCCAAACGAATGAGCCCTATTTGAAGTTTCTACGACAAAGATTTCTATAAAAAGCTTATATGACCCCAGGGCAAAGCTCACAATCTTTGCCCTGAGGGTTGTGGGGGAGTCTCCTCCTCAAAAACATAATTTCTATCTGGAAATTAAATACGTAGAACAAAATAGCTATCTCAAAATTTTGAGTGGATGTCTTTGGGAAAATGGTGGGAGTGAAGGGGTGTTGGTTGCCTTTTTTTCACTTTTGACCCTTAAAAAGGGCACTAGAACTCCCGACTTCTAATCGAATGAGCCCCCTTGTTTATACGACGACCCCTTCCATATGAAGTGCCTCTTTGAAAAACAATAAAACAATAATAAATAATAAAACATTGCAGCCGTATGGCCTTTACTATAGGCAACGCTGCAGTGTTGCCTCTGATTCCTAATATATAAGACTCATTAAGTCTATTGTTAACCGTCAAAAGCAGCGAGCCTGAAAAAAAATTTACCTGATTTTCAAAAAAAAGGGGAAACACCTCCAAAAAGTCAAACAATCTTAATGAAAATCGCAGAGTCAGATTCTGCATATTATAGAATCCCTCTGTAGAGCTTTCAAGCTCCCATCTCCAAAAATGTGGAATTTTTTACTGTTTGCCAGTACACAGATCACGGATGCGTGTTTTTTTGTTGTTGTTGTTTTTTTTTTTTTTTTTTTTACCCAGGGTGATTGTATCGAACCAATGGTCCTAGAATATTCAGAGGGGACGTATTCTAACCAAAATAAGACATTTTTCGCGGTGGAGGAGATTTTGTGATTCGGGAGAGGGATTTTCTATGGGAAGAATTTTCCATAGGGAGGGAAGTTTCCGGGGCTGAACTTTCCAGGGAAAACTCTACACTTGGGAACTTGTCTGAATTCCCATACGAAATTCTTTTTATTTGTCTTACTTTTTCTTTGCAGACTCAATTTTTTATGTGGAGATATTCCGGGTAATCGTCTGGGGGATTTCTTTTTTTTATGAGTATTTTTTGCACGGAGAAATTTTCCATAGAGGAATTTTCAGCAAGGATGGAATTGTCCGGTAGCAATTTTCTGGGGGAATTTTGTCTGAGAGGAACTCTCCATGGAAGATTTTGTGAGGGGAGGGAGTTTTTCCTTGGAGGGGAGCTAGATTTCCCAGTATTATTTGAAAAATGATCGAAAAATAAATGAAAATCAAGTTTTATCAACTGAAAGTAAATAGCAACATTAAAACTTAAAACGAACAGAAATTATTTCGTATATGAGGGGGTTGAAACATCCTAAATACCTTGCTCTTTGCGCTAGAGTTTTGGTTTTTTGTCCCGATCCTTTAAGAAAGGCTCCTGAAACGCATTAAGTCGTTTACAAGCAGTAAGATACTTTTTTTAAAGTACTAAGAGACTTCAGCATGAAGAGCAAGGTATTAAAGAGGGGGACAACCTCCCTCATATGCAAAATAATTGCTCTCCGTTTTAAGTTTAAATACTGCTCCTTACTTTCAGTAGAAAAAACTTTTTTTTTTATTTGATGAAACACTAGAGAGGCTTCTCAAATAATATTCACCTTAACAATTGGGTTCTATTTTTTCGAAATAGTGCCTAAAAATGGACACTTGTGTCCATAACTCCTTCACAACTTCAAATCTAGTGGGGTTTTTCAAAGTGGCGTCTTCCAGCCTCTAGAAGGAATGTTGGCATCCATGATCATGGATGGTGATTACTGCGTTTTTTTTTGCCAAACAAAATTTATCCCAACAAATTTTTCTCCACCTTAACGTTTGGTTGACATGACCTCACCAAAATTTGTATTTAACCAGAATATTGTTTGGAGAGGTCACTGACATTCCCTTAAAGTTACTTTTTCTCTTTGGCTGCAGAAGTCATGAAAGATAAGCGTTTCACTTGCTTTGAATGTGAGTTCTCTACTTGATTCCGTCATAGAAACTAAACTTGGATAGGAACTTAATGATTATTTAGTTTTTCTTAAGTTAAGAATTTTACTGTTTCTTGTTTTTGTTTTATTGTTTCTGTTGGAAAAGCCGTTCCCGTATAAAAGAAAAGACCGATGGCATTGACGGAGTCAGTGCTTTGCTTCTAAGAAATAGGGTGGTAGTGCTTCGACATATCATTTGACCCATCTGAACCAGAACATCTTTGTTCAGGGGGTCGTACCTTCAAACTTCTGCACAAGAATGATACCCCAATGAACTGTAAACCAGCTTTTCAATGTCCTTCCTTCCGGTCTGTTACTATTTCCACAACATTTGCAAAAATTTTTAATCATTCATTTATTGACGAGTTTGAAGAAAAATATTAAACCCCTTTCCACTTTTTAAGATCTCAACGCGGTATTGGATGTACAGGGGCCTTATTAGCAATTGTAAATGCATTGATTGATGCTAATGCCTATGTTTGTGATTTTGGGGAAAGGAGGGGCGAGAACTGCACGGAATCACGGATCTGCCTCTAGGCCCTTCAATCATACATATAACATCCTTGTACAGTTCTGATTTTAACAACGTTTGACATATTAACTTTCTAGTGGATGTTCCAAAGGAAATATAATATATAAAAATATATATACATAAATATGAAATCACTGCTTTATACGGACTAGTTTTATCACAAACCACTTGACTTCATTCATCAAGTCGCCACTGGAGATATACCATTTCATGCTTTGGGCCGTTCTGAGTTAAATGCATGACAATCTTAAAAGTGATATCTGATACCGAAGGGGGGCTGTGAGAGGCCCTGGGGTAAAATATAGGGTGTTGAGAGGTAGGCAAGAAACCATTTTCTCAATTTCAGTTCTTGAAAAGGACACTAGAGCTCGAATTTTTAAACGAATTTTTTAGACCTTCCGAGACACATCAATCTATGCGCTCTGATAGACATATTCCGTATGAATATTCTGCTATCTTTTATAACTTATCATTTAAAGAATGAGCGAAGGAACATGTTTTAAATCGAATTTAGGCTAAGCTAAACAAACAACAACAGATATAGGTTAGTTGTTATCATTATTACTAAAAATTTATCCTTGAAGGAATGCTATGAGAAAATTAAAGTTCTTAATTCAATTTATTTTAACTTGGTTGCTTAGTATTAAACACTAGATAAAAGCAAAGGCGCTTTTCTTGCGTTCGTCTCTTTGCGTTAAAATGTACTGACTACCTATCCTTGCAACAATCCAACTGAGGCTAACACAACTACGGATGGCCCTCTTTTATCCAATCAAGTTCAAAGCCACATTGTCTCCCTCGCATTGAGTATCATCTCCTTTTGGACTTAGGGCACCGTTTAAGCCCAGCTAGATTGCAAAAAACTATGATTCTATCGGATATTATTCATCCGTAGGACATGACAACCTTTCGATCGTCATAGCCCTTTTCGATGGTGTCAAATTATACCTGTCGTAGAGCATTTTATTTGACGCAGAGCTGCCGTATCAACCGTCACATTAACCGAGTACCTAAAACTATGTTTGGGAATTTCCACAGGAAAACATTTAAAGTAGCCTCCTCAGCTCTTTCAGGCAAGTAAGCTTCGGAAGTGCACTTAAGAATTGC
Organism: Artemia sinica; assembly: GCA_027921565.1. NCBI lineage: Eukaryota > Metazoa > Arthropoda > Branchiopoda > Anostraca > Artemiidae > Artemia > Artemia sinica. The sequence continues at coordinate 48,313,569 of CM051272.1, forward strand.
CACTGCCGTGACTTCTTAATAATCTTTCTAAACTCTCTTGCTATTCAAACTAGGTTCTTTCAATTTAAAAAGAAACGCTCCTTAGGTAAAATTTATTTGAAAATTTTTACCCATTAATTTTTCCTTTTGAAAAAAAAAAACTAAAAATAAGAGTGACTGTGGTGAATATAGAGGCATTAGCTTGATTTCTGTAGGAAGCAAATTACTTAGTATAATTATACAGGGTGTCCCAAAAAGAAGGTCGAATTTGAACGTACCATTAAATAAAAAAAACACGTTTTTTCAACTGAAAATAAGGAACAACATTAAAATTTAAAACGAACAGAAATTATTTCGTATATGAGGGGTTTATTCCTCCAAAAACACATCGCTCTTTGCGCTAAAGGTTTTTAGTACTTAAAAAAAAGCTTATTGTTCTAATTCAACGAATATAGTGTTTCAGGAGTCATTCTTAAAAGATTGGGACATAATTAAATCTTTAGCGTAAAGAGCGATTTGTTGCGGAGGAGTAACCCCCTCATATACGTAATAATTTCTCTTCGTTTTAAATTTTGATGTTGCACCTTACTTTTAGTTTAAAAAACTTGTTTTGGTAGTTAATTTCTGATCGTTTCTTAAATAATGCCAGGAAATCTGGCTATTCCTCCACGGAAAAACACCTCCTCCCCAAGGATTTATTCTCCGGACATTTCAATCCTGGTGAAAATTTACCCCGGACAATTACCCTTAATATCTCCACGCGTAAACTTGAGAAGAAAAGAGAAAACAAGACATAAGACGAATTTTGTATAGTATTTCCGACAAATCCCCTGAAATATTCCGACATTTCCCCTGAAATATTCACCCTGGAAAATTCCCTCCCTATGGAAAATTATCCCCGATGAAAATCCTACCAGCAGAAAATCCACCCCCTCCCCCCAAAAATGCACACATACTTCCCAATAACAAACACTATGCGTAAACAATAGGCAAATTGTGTAACTTAAAGACCTATCCCCAGTGACTGTTGGACGGTCATGATATCCCTAAAGGCATAGTTATTCGGCCTTTCAGCCATGCTGAAAAAATTGGCTATCCCGAAATTTTGATCGGACGATGTTGAGAAAAAAGGGGCGTGGGAGGGGGCCTAGGTGCCCTCCAATTTTTTTGGTTACTTAGAATGGGTACTATAACTTTTATATTTCCGTTTGAATGAACTCTCACGAGATTATAGGACCATTGAGTCGATACGATCACCCCTGGAAAAAAAACAACAAATAAACACGCATCCGTGATCTTTCTTCTGGCAGAAAATTCAAAATTTCACATTTTTCAGATAGGCGCTTGAAGCTTCTACAGCAGGGTTATCTAATACACTGAATCTGATGGTGTGATTTTCAATAAGATTTTATGAATTTTAGGGGGTACTTCTCTTCTTTTTCAAAAATCAGATAAATTTTCTCAAACTCGTAACCTTTCATGAGTAAGATTAAACTTATTGAAACTCATATATTTGAAACCAGTATAAAACCACGATTCTTTTGATATATCTATTAGTATCAAATTCCGTTTTTTAGAGCTTGGGTTACTATTGAGCAGGGTCACTCCTTACTTACAGTTCTTTACTACGAACTGTTTGATAAATCGAATTTATTTATACGAAACAAGCAATCAAAACATACCATTCTCTTCAGCAGATGCTGCAATTGTACCTGAAAGATAATATGGGGCATATGCCCCCTTTCTTGCGAGCCCTACAGGTATTTATTCTGTAAAAAGGAATGCCTGAGAAAATTTGCCTTATTTTCGATAATGGGGGAAATACTCCTAAAAAGTTACAGAATTCTAATGAATGCCGCACCATCATATTCAGCATATCAGACAAAACCTACTGCAGAAGTTTCAAGCTCCCATTTGCAAAAATGCGGAATTTTTAATTTTTTTGCTGAAAGAAAAATGACGGGATCTTTCTTCTTGCAAAAAAAAAAAAAAAAAAAAATCAAAATTTCACATTTTTGCAGATAGAAGCTTGACACCTCCAATTTATGGTTCTATAAGCTGAATATGATGGTGACTTTTGGGGATGTTTCCACCCTTTAACGGAAATCAGGGAAATTTTCTCACGCTATATCTTATGGACGGAATAAGTGCATGTAGGGCTAACCGGAAGGGGGGCTTATGCCCAATCTTTGTGTTTCCGTGTAATTGCACCATCTTCTGAAGAGACTGGTTATATATGCTAATTATATATGCTTACCCCATTTACCATCCTTTAGTAACCTACACCCTAAGTAAATAGTTTCATCCACAACAGGTAAATTTTAACTTCCAAACCTAAACTCTCCTTTCTCTCCCTTCTCACTTCATTCAAAAATCAAAACCAATGATTTACTAACGTTAAGCAATAGCTTTTTCACTTGTAGATATCCCTCTAAAATGTCCAAAGCCACCCTAGGAGTTTTGCTGATTCAGCCAACAGTACAATGTCATCAGCAAACATTAGAGGAAAAAACGCGTCAATTTAAGCTATACTACTGGCACTTGGTTTTGCTCTAACTTATCCTCTAAATCATTTAGATACTTACTTACTTACTTGTACTTGGATCAGGACACAAGCTATGTAACGCTCCCTGGCGACAGGATCTGTCAGGCTGTTGAATTCCACAGGGTTTTGGGTTAATTGGGCGATAATTTCAAGCCATGAAGGGTCCCATCTGCGACCATGTCTCCGGAAACCACCAATTGGCTCGAGGTCAGATCTGACTGTGTTAAGCCAAGTTTTGGCTTGTCCTTCATGTCGTTTCCTCCAATCAGGTGCTGATTTGCAGCATAGGCTTTGATTTGTGGAAGTTTCGGCTGGTCTTAGGCAAACATGGCCGAACCAGGACAGGCGGCAGCGTCGTATGATAGATGTGATGTCATACTTCTGATCACAACGTTGGTGGATGATCGTATTTGGGATTCGGTTGCTGAGTCAAAACCCTAATATGCTCCTCAGTCATCTGTGTTCAGGCATCTATATCATTTAGATAAAGCAAAAACAATTTTGGTGAAACCGTGCAGCCTTGATTTACTGCAAGTCTTCTTACCACAATCCTTACTACCATCTTATCTAACAAATACATATGAACTAATATTTCTACAAAACAAGTCGGAAGGCCTATACTCAATAAACTTTTCATTAATAGACCCCTCTTAACCTTATCAGACGCTCCTCTAAGAGTTAGAAACGCGGACTATAATATGCCACTCTTCCTCCCTTCCTCTATATAGTCCTTAACTAATGAATCCACCATAAAAATTTGAGCTACCGCGGAATGGTTTTTTTCCTAAACCCCGCCTGTATTTAACTTAACTTTCTCCTTTTTTTTCAAGCAAACATCTAATCTTTTGTATAGGATCTTGCAAAAACCATTTATCCAGACAGTTCCCCAGGTGAATATTTCTATAGCTCGCATGTGAGGAGGCATCAGCTTTTTTAAAGGACGAAACTACAATTGGGATTGACAATGGTGAAGGCCACTGAGGCTTTTGTAAAATACCAGAAAAGATTACAGATGTTGATGAAAGGGTCCAAGACTTGCTGCAAGCGCAGAGACGATTTAGAATACAATTTGTTCCAGATGCAGATGATCCCTTCATGTTCTCCAATTTCTTCCAAATTTTCTCCTCTGAGGTATCCATTAAAGGCTCCAGATCAATTGATCTAGGCAGTGCTTGAAAGGTCTCACACACCTCTAAAATGCGTTTAATTTCCATTGTCGAATTGTCACTCCCACCTAGCCTTTCCTTTATTTTCTAAATATTTTGGCCATCTTTCCGCAGGCGTTATTAACTGTCCTGGCTTATAGTTTCCTAAATTATCCTTGAGCATACTCAGGATAAACCTGAGTGATCACATATCAGACATAGATACACGACGAATGTGCGGTATCAAGAGATGCGTTGCCATCACGATTAAGGTGCGTCGACTGAAAGGGTTGGGTCATGTCTTAAAGAGGCCAACAGAGTACTTGCCTTGCCGAATCCTCCAAGCTGAGTCCCTCAGCTCATGGAAGATACGCCAAAGAGGACAGAGGAAAAAGTGGTGGAACTTGGTTAAATCCGATCTTGAACCTATTGGGGGTTCAGAATGTTCGGTAGCGGATGGACAACCCAATGGCTCCCAATTGCAAAGCAGCTGGCAGAAGACCGCACTACGTGGTCTGAACAGGTCTCAAAGATCCTTGAAGCCGTAAAAAAGGTGAAAAACACCTGATTCCCGCCATAAGTAAAAGTACAAATTATCCTTGAGAAGTTTCCAAAATTCCCGATTATTACTGGAATACAATGTTCTCCTAGTTGATCTGCTTCCTGTTCTTCAAATAATCGCTTTTTCCTTTTAATTCAATTTATTGTACTTTCTTTTCGAATATTAAAAGTAATCAAAAGTAGATATTAAACTCAAAACACCTAGGGCGTTTTTTTTCACAGTTATTTTTTTTTTTTTTGGAAGAATAGGAAAATAAGCGTGCGAACCAAGATTCGAATATTCGACTCTACAGTGACGACAATGGTCACATATAGCTCTGAAACGCGGGGGTCTTGAAAGACAGAGAGAGATTTGTCGCTAAAGATATTTTCCAGGGGAATTGTTTTACACATAGTTTTGGGCAACCGTTTATAGGACCATATATGAAAGAACAAACTGTGCAAAAGACGCGGCTCTATCCCATTTTATAGGGTTATAATGAGAGAAAGGGTGAAATGGCTAGGACAAGATCTGCAGATGAAGGATGACCAATGCCAAAACTCATTCTTTTCGGCCATGCTTTTCGGCTTAATTCATGTGAAATGCAGGTCGTCTCCAAGTGGGGTGGGAAGAAGCGGTAGGTAAAGTTTTAAAATAAATAGAAGTTTCTTGGAAGGGGGTAAAGAGGGAAGCTCAGGTCTTGATAAAACTTCTTAGTTTCACCTGAAAAATACATTCTCTCTCATATTCCCATAGCCACCGTAACCAAAAACAGTTAGCATTGCCAAATGTCGAATTTCCTAACGTTATTCACACTTTAACAAATACTCAAAAAACCAAACAATTCTAAATTATCCCCCTAAAATGACTTGTACATTGAAAAAAGAGAAATTTATAATCTTTTAAATTTTTATTTCCGTTTTTAAAGTATTATACACATTTCCAATTTGCGTCATGAAAGGTACATATTTAATTCAAGTCACATTTGAGTCCTTTTTTTTCTGTCAAAAATAAATGGGATCGTATTTCATTCTACTGTCAAACATTCAACAACGAAATTCTTTACAGTAGATTTGCATTTCAAAGCTCCATTAATCAGCCTTATGCTCTCTCCAGTTTCCGAATTAACCATAGGGATTATCCCATTTGTATTCATTGCTCTAGACGAGACACGATAATGCAAAGAAGCACACATTTATATTCATCTGTAAGACCTTTAGTTCAGCTTTTGAACTGAACTAGACTTAGAGCAAAATCAGAAGTTTAGACGACATCCCTCTCATGCTTAATTATTTAAGAAAAAAATAGTTTTGTAAAAATAAACTTATGAAAAAAAGTAAAAAGCCATATAAAGACCCAAGACTGGCAGAAATAAAGTCATAGTACCGAGGGACCAAGCTTCGCCTTGTGAAAACTAAGGCAGCTATTCTTATCTCTTTCGAAACACAATATTAATTTCATTTTGTTTTATTTGTTGTAGAAATTAAAACCATTCGGATACTGAGTGTTTGGGTATTTTTGAGGCCATTCAAAAGAAAAATGTTTTTTTCAAAATTAATCAAGAATCTAAACAAGTTTTCCAAAAGTCTTGACCTATCTAGATAGTTTTTTCATACCGTAAAACGAACAATTATCTCACTACGAACAGTCCTAATAAGATCGAAGCTTGGGACCGAGCTTTGCTCGGTTCGCCATTATTATTTTAATTTGTCTGCCGCAATGTGTATCATTTAGGGACAAGCAATTAAGAATCGTGCGCTCACTTCACAGTCATCAAACAGTAATGTGTTTCTCTAAAAGCTCAAAAACAACTGATTTTTCAACAAACAAGTTGTATTCTGAAACTCCACTTACTTATGCTCAAGACCTTCAACCTTCAGAGGTCTCTACTTTCAGTCAGCAGACGATTTATGAGAAATTTAAACGGGTTTGGGAGGGAAACAAATTTTACCAAGGTTGTAACCTATCTAGATCGCTTCTGTACAGCGAAAAATGGTAGTCTGCCAAAATTCAGGAAAAAAATAGTGCTGTTTCAAAAAAATTACAAATAAATAAAATACATATATAATTATAATTTTATACATTGATTTATCTGTAAATTTCAAGGAGGAATAATTAATGATCGTTTAGCAAGATACATAATAATCCAAACTTAAACCAAACAGAAATTACTATGGATGAATAAATGAAAACCAAAGCGAGTAGATGTTAAAATGAATAATCATGTCAACCATAAAGATAAAAGATGCTGCTACAGATGCGTAAATGAAACCTGAAACGAAAAAAATTAAACTGACTAACCAAGGACAAACTTAAAACCAACAAAAATTACCACAAACAGGAGTAGGGCTGCACCATCTAAACTTTCTAAAAGCCAGTGTGTCATTTGCACTTTACTGAAAGCGATATATATTTCGACCAGTGTTTTTTTTATTAATCACAACGTTAAGGTTTAAAAGAAAGGGTATTGAAACTCCCTCCCTCTCAAACCCTCTAAAAATATTGAGTGGTAGGCCTATTTGAGTTCTATTAAAAAATATTTTAATACTGTATTGACACCCCTCCATCTCAAACCCTCTAAAAAGATTGAATGGTAGGCCTATTTGAGTTCTATTAAAAAATATTTTAATACTGTTTAATAAAGTTTATTGTTGTTTTATTGTTTAATATTATCGATAAATTTTATCTTGTTTCTCGTCTGTTATCTAATATTGGATTAGCTCTGATAAATGTGAGTGCCTAACATTTAATATATATTCGCCATCTACAGTTTTTGCACTGCCATGTGAGTAGAGATGCCTTATTGAGTCCGATCGCTCACCCCTGCTGCCACCTACAATCTAGTTTAATGCTGACAGGAGTCCATATATGGGCATAGCCTCCCTAGGGAGAATGATTGCGTAATCGGTCAATGACCTCTTTCTCCAGGTGTGTTTTTGGCACGCTCTTAGCGAATGTCAAGGTCAATGTTGTTATTGTTTCCGAGGCAAAATGCCAAGGTCAATGTTGTTGTTGTTTCCGAGGCAAAATGCCAAGGTCAATGTTGTTGTTGTTTTGAACAGAGTCATTAGAGAGAACACGTGGTTAATGGGGTCAATGTTGTTGTCGTTCGAAGCAAAGTTAATGACATCTCCTTCCTGTTCGAGGCAGATGTTATGATCCGGAAATAGTATTTGTTATTGTTGTTTCCAAGCCAGATGTTACGAGTTCCCGGAAACAGTTAATTAATGTCTGACAGATGACGTCAAGTTAATTAATGTCCTTGCATTTCCAAAGAGAAATGTTTCCGAGAAACAGTTAGATCACACATGATGTCATGTTTGTTTGAATTGTCTCCGGCGCGAAGTTTATTAATGTCTGGAGTTCTAACAAGAGAATCGTTTCCGAGCAGACGTTTAATCTTAGCGCGCGAAAAGGTTTCCAAATAATTTGAAATGCATTGGCGCAGAGATGCCAAACAAAAGGAACATGCCGAAATTCCGTTTAGGGATAATTTTGGCGAAACCGTTTTAGCTATTTTATGGAACTATTTCGGCGAAACAGCTAGAGACATTTTAAAAGGTGATTTTTGAAGAGATTTTGGAGGAGGTTTTGAGTGTGGTCGTTATATAATACACAATTTGTATTTTAACAGTGTGGTGAGGTCCTCTACCCCAACCCAAAGGCTTCTCATACCCCACCCCAACCCCGAAGGAAGCCCTCGGTCCTCAAAGGCCCCCCAAGCTCTCAAAGGGCCACCGGAGCCCCCAAAGGCCCACCCAGACCCCCAAAGGCCATCCCCGGGTCCCCCAGAGGCCCATCGAGCTCCCGAAGGACCAACGGGATCCCAAAGGCACTCCACCGGCCCCCAAATGTCCCCCAGGCCCTCAACTGCCCTCCCTGTGCCCCGAAGGAAGCCCCCCGGTCCTCAAAGGCCCCCAAAGCTCTCAAAGGGCCACCGGAGCCCCCAAAGGCCCACCCAGACCCCCAAAGGCCATCCCGGGCCCCCCCAAAGGCCCATCGAGCTCCCGAAGGACCAACGGGATCCAAAAGGCCCTCCACCGGTCCCCAAATGTCCCCCAAGCCCTCAACTGCCCTCCCTGTGGCCCAAAGGCCCTCCCTGTGCCCCAAAGGCCCCCCTGTGCCCCAAAGGCCCTCCCCCGACCCCCCCCAAAGGCCCCCAAGGTCTCAAAGGGCCTCCGGAGCCCCCAAAGGCCCACCCAGACCCCCAAAGGCCATCCCCGGGCCGCCCAAAGGCCCTCCCCAGGCTTCCAAAGGCCCTCCCTCGGTCCCCAAAGGTCCCCCAGGCTCCCAACTGGCCCCCGGACCCCCAAAGGCCTTCCCCCGGCACCCAAAGGTCCACCGGACTCCCAAAGGACCAATCGGCACTCAAGGGCCCCCCAGACCCCCAAAGGCCCTTCCCGGGCTCCCAAAGGACCACCCAGCCCTTGCTTTAGTTTTAGTTAAAAGTATAGAATGTTTTAGCTTAGAGTCTTAACTTAGAGTTTTTGTTGAAGTTCTAGTTTAGTTTAATTTTAGTTAAGAGTTGATGATTTTTACCTTTGAATTTCAGTTGGAGTTTTAGTTTGGTTTAGTTAAGAGTTTGGTGTTTTAGCTTAGAGTCTTAGCTTAGAGTTTAAGTTAGAGTTGAAGTTTATTTTAGTATTAGTTAAGAGCCTAGAGTTTTTAGCTTAGAGTCTTAGCTTAGAGTTTTTTTTTGTTAGAGTTCTAGTTTAGTTTAATTTTAGTTAAGAGTTTGATGTTTTACCTTTGAGTTTCAGTTAGAGTTCTAGTTTAGTTTAGTTTTAGTTAAGAGTTTAGAGTTTTTAGCTTAGAGTCATAGCTTAGAGTTTTTGTTGAAGTTCTAGTTTAGTTTAGTTTTTAGTTAATAGTTTAGAGTTTTAGCTTAGAGTCTTAGCTTAGAGATTTTTTTTTTGTTGAAGTTCTAGCTTAGTTAAGAGTTTGATGTCTTACCTTTGAGTTTCAGTTAGAGTTCTAGTTTACTTTAGTTTTAGTTAAGAGTTTAGAGTTTTAGCTTAGAGTCTTAGCTTAGAGTTTTTGTTGAAGTTCTAGTTTAGTTAAGTTTTAGTAAATAGTTTAGAGTTTTAGCTTAGAGTCTTAGCTTAGAGTTTTTGTTAGAGTTCTAATTTAGTTTTAGTTAAGAGTTTAGAGTTTTAGCTTAGTCCTAGCTTAGAGTTTTTTTTTTGTTAGAGTTCTAGTTTAGTCTAATTTTAGTTAAGAGTTTGATTTTTTTACCTTTGAGTTTCAGTTAGAGTTTTAGTTTAATTTTAGTTAAGAGTTTGATGTAATACCTTTGAGTTTCAGTTAGAGTTCTAGTTTAGTTTAGTTATAGTTAAGAATTTAGAGTTTTTAGCTTAGAGTCATAGCTTAGAGTTTTTGTTGAAGTTCTAGTTTAGTTTAGTTTTAGTTAATAGCTTAGAGTCTTAGCTTAGAGTTTTTGTTAGAGTTCTAGTTTAGTTTAATTTTGTTAAGAGTTTGATGTCTTACCTTTGAGTTTCAGTTAGAGTTCTAGTTTAGTTTAGTTTTAGTTAAGAGTTTAGAGTTTTTAGCTTAGAGTCTTAGCTTAGAGTTTTTGTTGAAGTTCTAGTTTAGTTTAGTTTTAGTAAATAGTTTAGAGTTTTAGCTTAGAGTCTTAGCTTAAAGTTTTTGTTGAAGTTCTAGTTTAGTTTAGTTTTAGTTAATAGCTTAGAGTTTCAGTTAGAGTTCTAGTTTTTAGTTTACTTTTAGTTAAGAGTTTAGAGTTTTTTAGCTTAGAGTCTTAGCTTAGAGTTTGTGATAGAGTTCTAGTTTAGTTTACTTTTAGCTAAGACTTCAATGTTTTACCTTAGAGTCATAGCTTAGAGTTTTAGTTAGAGTTCTAGTTTAGTTTAGTTTTAGTTAAGAGTTTAGAATTTTAGCTTAGAGTCGTAGCTTAGAGTTTTTGTTAGAGTTCTAGTTTATTTTAGTTTTAGTTAAGAGTTTAGAGTTTTTAGCTTAGAGTCTTAGCCTAGAGTTTTTTGATAGAGTTCTAGTTTAGTTTAGTTTTAGTTAAGAGTTTGATGTTTCACCATAGAGTCATAGCTTAGAGTTTTAAATAGAGTTCTAGTTTAGTTTAGTTTTAGTTAAGAGTTTCGAGTTATAGCTGAGTCTTAACTTAGAGTTTTTGTTAGAGTTCTAGTTTAGTTTAGTTTTAGTTTAGAGTTTTAGTTTAGACTTAGAGTTTCAATTAGAGTTCTAGTTTGGTTTAGTTTAAAGTTACGAATTTAGAGTTTTAGCTTAGTGTCATAGCTTAGATTTTTACTTAAAGTGATAGTTTGGTTAAGTTTTTAGTTAAGAGTTTCCAGTTTTAGCTGAGTCTTAGCTTAGAGTTTTTGTTAGAGTTCTTGTTTAGTTTAGTTTTAGTTAAGAGTTTAGAGTTATAGCTTAGAGTCTTAGTTTAGAGTTTTTGTTGAAGTTCTAGTTTAGTTTAGTTTTAGTTTAGAGTTTTAGCTAAGACTTAGAGTTTTTGTTAGAGTTCTAGTTTAGTTTTAGTTAAGAGTTTAGAGTTTTACCTTAGAGTCTTAGCTTAAAGTTTTTGTTAGAGTTCTAATTTAGTTTAATTTTAGTTAAGAATTTGATGTTTTTACCTTTGAGTTTCAGTTAGAGTTCTAGTTTAGTTTACTTTTAGTTAAGAGTTTAGTGTTTTACCTTAGAGTCATAGCTTAGAGTTTTAGTTAGAGTTCTAGTTTAGTTTTAGTTAAGAGTTTAGAGTTTTACCTTAGAGTCTTAGCTTAGAGTTTTTGTTAGAGTTCTAGTTTAGTTTAATTTTAGTTAAGAATTTGATGTTTTACCTTTGAGTTTCACTTAGAGTTCTAGTTTAGTTTAGTTAAGAGTTTGGTGTGTTTTAGCTTAGAGTCTTAGCATAGAGTTTTGGTTAGAGTTCTAGTTTATTTTAGTTTTAGTTATGAGTTTAGAGTTTTTAGCTTAGAGTCTTAGCGTAGAGTTTATGTTGAAGTTCTAGTTTAGTTTAGTTTTAGTTAATAGTTTAGAGTTTTAGCTTAGAGACTTAGCTTAGAGTTATAGTTTTAGTCTAGTTTTAGTTAAGAGCTTAGAGTTTTAGCTTAGAGTCTTAGCTTAGAGTTTGTGATAGAGTTCTAGTTTAGTTTAGTTTTAGCTAAGACTTCGATGTTTTACCTTAGAGTCATAGCTTAGAGTTTTAGTTAGAGTTCTAGTTTAGTTTAGTTTTAGTTAAGAGTTTAGAATTTTAGCTTAGAGTCTTAGCTTAGAGTTTTTTGTTAGAGTTCTAGTTTATTTTAGTTTTAGTTAAGAGTTTAGAGTTTTTAGCTTAGAGTCTTAGCCTAGAGTTTTTGATAGAGTTCTAGTTTAGTTTAGTTTTAGTTAAGAGTTTGATGTTTTACCTTAGAGTCATAGCTTAGAGTTTTAGTTAGAGTTCTAGTTTAGTCTACTTTTTTAGTTAAGAGTTTCGAGTTTTTGCTGAGTCTTACCTTAGAGTTTTAGTTAGAGTTATGGTTTAGTTTAGTTTTAGTTTAGAGTTTTAGTTTAGACTTAGAGTTTCAATTAGAGTTCTAGTTTGGTTTAGTTAAAGTTATGAATTTGGAGTTTTAGCTTAGTGTCATAGCTTAGATTTTTACTTAAAGTGATAGTTTGGTTAAGTTTTAGTTAAGAGTTTCGAGTTTTAGCTGAGTCTTAGCTTAGAGTTTTTGTTAGAGTCCTAGTTTAGTTTAGTTTTAGTTAAGAGTTTAGAGTTTTAGCTTAGAGTCTTAGTTTAGAGTTTTTGTTGAAGTTCTAGTTTAGCTTAGTTTTTAGTTTAGAGTTTTAGCTAAGACTTAGAGTTTTTGTTAGAGTTCTAGTTTAGTTTTAGTTAAGAGTTTAGAGTTTTACCTAAGAGTCTTAGCTTAAAGTTTTTGTTAGAGTTCTAGTTTAGTTTAATTTTAGTTAAGAATTTGATGTTTTACCTTTGAGTTTCAGTTAGAGTTCTAGTTTAGTTTACTTTTAGTTAAGAGTTTAGTGTTTTACCTTAGAGTCATAGCTTAGAGTTTTAGTTAGAGTTCTAGTTTAGTTTAGTTTTAGTTAAGAGTTTAGAGTTTTACCTTAGAGTCTTAGCTTAGAGTTTTTTTTGTTAGAGTTCTAGTTTAGTTCAATTTAGTTAAGAATTTGATGTTTTACCATTGAGTTTCAGTTAGAGTTCTAGTTTAGTTTACTTTTAGTTAAGAGTTTAGTGTTTTACCCTAGAGTCTTAGCTTAGAGTTTTAGTTAGAGTTCTAGTTTAGTTTAGTTTTAGTTAAGAGTTTAGAATTAGCTTAGAGTCTTAGCTTAGAGTTTATGTTAGAGTTCTAGTTTAGTTTAGTTTAGTTAATAGTTTAGAGTTTTAGCTTAGAGTCTTAGAGTTTAAGAGCTTAGAGTTTTTGTTAGAGTCTTCTAGTTTATTTTAGTTTTTAGTTAAGAGTTTAGAGTTTTTAGCTTAGAGTCTTAGCTTAGAGTTTTTGTTGAAGTTCTAGTTTAGTTTAGTTTTAGTTAATAGTTTAGAGTTTTCTTAGAGTCTTAGAGTTTTATGCTGAGTTCTAGTTTAGCTTAGTTTTAGTTAGAGTTCCTTAGTTTACTTAGAGTTTTTTTAGAGTTTTTGTTTTAGTTAAGAGTTTGGAGTTTTAGCTTAGAGTCTTAGCTTAGAGTTTTTGTTAGAGTTTAGTTTAGTTTAGTTTCAGATTTTAGCTGAGTCTTAGAGTTTTTTTGGAAACCACAAGAGTTTTAGATTTTAGAGTTTAGTTAGAGTCTAGTTAAAGCTATGAATTTAGAGTTTTTGTTAGAGTTTTAGTTAGTTTAGTTTTAGTGAGTTTAGCTTAGAGTTTTTAGAGAGTTAGAGTTTTACCTTAGAGTTCTAGTTTAGTTTTAGTAGTTAAGAGTTTAGAGTTTTACCTTAGTCTTAGCTTAAAGTTTTTTTGTTAGAGTTCTAGTTTAGTTTAATTTTAGTTAAGAATTTGATGTTTTACCTTTGAGTTTCAGTTAGAGTTCTAGTTTAGTTTACTTTTAGTTAAGAGTTTAGTGTTTTACCTTAGAGTCATAGCTTAGAGTTTTAGTTAGAGTTCTAGTTTAGTTTAGTTTTAGTTAAGAGTTTAGAGTTTTACCCTTAGAGTCTTAGCTTAGAGTTTTTTTGTTAGAGTTCTAGTTTAGTTCAATTTAGTTAAGAATTTGATGTTTTACCTTTGAGTTTCAGTTAGAGTTCTAGTTTAGTTTACTTTTAGTTAAGAGTTTAGTGTTTTACCCTAGAGTCTTAGCTTAGAGTTTTAGTTAGAGTTCTAGTTTAGTTTAGTTTTAGTTAAGAGTTTAGAATTTTAGCTTAGAGTCTTAGCTTAGAGTTTTTGTTAGAGTTCTAGTTTTATTTTAGTTTTAGTTAAGAGTTTAGAGTTTTTAGCTTAGAGTCTTAGCTTAGAGTTTTTGTTGAAGTTCTAGTTTAGTTTAGTTTTAGTTAATAGTTTAGAGTCTTAGCTTAGAGTTTTTGTTAGAGTTGAAGTTTAGTTTAGTAATAGTTAAGAGTTAGTTAGAGTTTTTTTGCTTAGAATCTTAGCTTAGAGTTTTTGTTAGAGTTGAAGTTTAGTTTAGTAATAGTTTAGAGTTTAGAGTTTTTAGCTTAGAGTCTTAGCTTAGAGTTATAGTTAGAGTTAAAGTTTAGTTTAGTTAAAGTTAGGAATTTAGAGTTTTAGCTTAGTGTCATAGCTTAGATTTTTACTTAAAGTTCCAGTTTGGCTAAGTTTTAGTTAAGTGTTTAGAGTTTTAGCTGAGTCTTAGCTTAGAGTTTTTGTTAGAGTTCTAGTTTAGTTTAGTTTTAGTTAAGAGTTTAGAGTTTTACCTTAGAGTCTTAGCTTAGAGTTTTTGTTAGAGTTGAAGTTTAGTTTAGTTATAATTAAGAATTTAGAGTTTTTAGCTTAGAGTCGTAGTTTAGAGTTTTTTGTTGGAGTTCTAGTTTAGTTTAGTTAAGAGTTTAGAGTTTTATCATAGAGTCATAGCTTAGAGTTTTTGTTGAAGTTGAAGTTTAGTTTAGTCACAGTTAAGAATTTAGAGTTTTTAGCTTAGAGTCTTAGCTTAGAGTTTTACTTAGAGTTCTAGTTTAGTTTTAGTTTTAGTTAAGAGTTTAGAGTTTTATCTTAGAGTCTTAGCTCAGAGTTTTTGTTGAAGTTCTAGTTTAGTTTAGTTAAGAGTTTAGAGTTCTACCTTAGAGTCTTAGCTTAGAGTTTTACTTAGAGTTGAAGTTTATTTTAGTTATAGTTAGGGTTTAGAGTTTTAGCTTGGAGTCTTAGATTAGAGTTTTAGTTAGAGTTCTAGCTTAGTTAGTTTTAGTTAAGAGTTTAGAGTTTTACCTTAAAGTCTTAGCTTAGAGTTTTAGTTAGAGTTCTAGTTTAGTTTAGTTTTAGTTAAGAGTTTTAAGTTTTACCTTAAAGTCTTAGATTAGAGTTTTAGTTAGGGTTGAAGTTTGGTTTAGTTTAGTTATAGTTAAGAGTTTATAGTTTTAGCTTAGAGTCGTAGCTTGGAGTTTTAGTTAGAGTTATTGTTTAGTTTAGTTTTAGTTAAGAGTTATAGCTTAGAGGTTTAGCCTAGAATCTTAGCTTAGAGATTTAGTTAGAGTTGGAGTTTACTCTAAACTAGCATAACCACAAAATTCCACAATATTGCATAGAAATACCAAAACCATAGGTTAGGTTAGGTTAGGTTAGGTTAGAGGTTAGATTTCTCCACGTTTAAGTTAGAGGTTAGGTTTCTCCACGTTTAAGTTAGGTTAGATTAGGTTAGCTTATCATGAGCACTCAAGATAATCTAACCTAATCTAACCGGTACAAAGTCGACATGGGGGGTTAGATAGCTTTTTGCACCGCGGGACCCGGGAAGCACCGGTGGGCCCGGGAAGAACCGCGGGAAGCGCTGCGAGATTAGGTTAGGTTAAGTCAGGTTAGGTAAGTTAGGTTAGGTTAGCTAAGTTAGGTTAGGTTAGGTTAGGTTAGCCTACGTACGTGCGCGTACGTAGGCTAACCTAACCTAACCTAACCTAACTTAGCTAACCTAACCTAACTTACCTAACCTGACTTAACCTAACCTAATCTCGCAGCGCTTCCCGCGGTTCTTCCCGGGCCCACCGGTGCTTCCCGGGTCCCGCGGTGCAAAAAGCTATCTAACCCCCCATGTCGACTTTGTACCGGTTAGATTAGGTTAGATTATCTTGAGTGCTCATGATAAGCTAACCTAATCTAACCTAACTTAAACGTGGAGAAACCTAACCTCTAACTTAAACGTGGAGAAATCTAACCTCTAACCTAACCTAACCTAACCTATGGTTTTGGTATTTCTATGCAATATTGTGGATTTTTTGTGGTTATGCTAGTTTAGAGTAAACTCCAACTCTAACTAAATCTCTAAGCTAAGATTCTAGGCTAAACCTCTAAGCTATAACTCTTAACTAAAACTAAACTAAACAATAACTCTAACTAAAACTCCAAGCTACGACTCTAAGCTAAAACTATAAACTCTTAACTATAACTAAACTAAACCAAACTTCAACCCTAACTAAAACTCTAATCTAAGACTTTAAGGTAAAACTTAAAACTCTTAACTAAAACTAAACTAAACTAGAACTCTAACTAAAACTCTAAGCTAAGACTTTAAGGTAAAACTCTAAACTCTTAACTAAAACTAAACTAAGCTAGAACTCTAACTAAAACTCTAATCTAAGACTCCAAGCTAAAACTCTAAACCCTTAACTATAACTAAAATAAACTTCAACTCAAAGTAAAACTCTAAGCTAAGACTCTAAGGTAGAACTCTAAACTCTTAACTAAACTAAACTAGAACTTCAACAAAAACTCTGAGCTAAGACTCTAAGATAAAACTCTAAACTCTTAACTAAAACTAAACTAAACTAGAACTCTAAGTAAAACTCTAAGCTAAGACTCTAAGCTAAAAACTCTAAATTCTTAACTGTGACTAAACTAAACTTCAACTTCAACAAAAACTCTAAGCTATGACTCTATGATAAAACTCTAAACTCTTAACTAAACTAAACTAGAACTCCAACAAAAACTCTAAACTACGACTCTAAGCTAAAAACTCTAAATTCTTAATTATAACTAAACTAAACTTCAACTCTAACAAAAACTCTAAGCTAAGACTCTAAGGTAAAACTCTAAACTCTTAACTAAAACTAAACTAAACTAAACTAGAACTCTAACAAAAACTCTAAGCTAAGACTCAGCTAAAACTCTAAACACTTAACTAAAACTTAGCCAAACTGGAACTTTAAGTAAAAATCTAAGCTATGACACTAAGCTAAAACTCTAAATTCCTAACTTTAACTAAACTAAACTTTAACTCTAACTGTAACTCTAAGCTAAGACTCTAAGCTAAAACTCTAAACTCTTAACTATTACTAAACTAAACTTCAACTCTAACAAAAACTCTAAGCTAAGATTCTAAGCAAAAAAACTCTAAACTCTTAACTATTACTAAACTAAACTTCAACTCTAACAAAAACTCTAAGCTAAGACTCTAAACTATTAACTAAAACTAAACTAAACTAGAACTTCAACAAAAACTCTAAGCTAAGACTCTAAGCTAAAAACTCTAAACTCTTAACTAAAACTAAAATAAACTAGAACTCTAACAAAAACTCTAAGCTAAGACTCTAAGCTAAAATTCTAAACTCTTAACTAAAACTAAACTAAACTAGAACTCTAACTAAAACTCTAAGCTAAGACTCTAGGGTAAAACACTAAACTCTTAACTAAAAGTAAAATAAACTAGAACTCTAACTGAAACTCAAAGGTAAAACATCAAATTCTTAACTAAATTGAACTAAACTAGAACTCTAACAAAAAAACTCTAAGCTAAGACTCTAAGGTAAAACTCTAAACTCTTAACTAAAACTAAACTAAACTAGAACTCTAACTAAAACTCAAGCTATGACTCTAAGGTAAAACACTAAACTCTTAACTAAAAGTAAACTAAACTAGGACTCTAACTGAAACTCAAAGGTAAAACATCAAATTCTTAACTAAAATTAAACTAAACTAGAACTCTAACAAAAACTTTAAGCTAAGACTCTAAGGTAAAACTCTAAACTCTTAACTAAAACTAAACTAGAACTCTAACAAAAACTCTAAGTCTTAGCTAAAACTCTAAACTAAAACTAAGCTAAACTAGAACTTCAACAAAAACTCTAAACTAAGACTCTAAGATAAAACTCTAAACTATTAACTAAAACTAAACTAAACTAGAACTTCAACAAAAACTCTAAGCTAAGACTCTAAGCTAAAAACTCTAAACTCTTAACTAAAACTAAAATAAACTAGAACTCTAACAAAAACTCTAAGCTAAGACTCTAAGCTAATATTCTAAACTCTTAACTAAAACTAAACTAAACTAGAACTCTAACTAAAACTCTAAGCTAAGACTCTAGGGTAAAACACTAAACTCTTAACTAAAAGTAAACTAAACTAGAACTCTAACTGAAACTCAATGGTAAAACATCAAATTCTTAACTAAATTGAACTAAACTAGAACTCTAACAAAAAAACTCTAAGCTAAGACTCTAAGGTAAAACTCTAAACTCTTAACTAAAACTAAACTAAACTAGAACTCTAACTAAAACTCTAAGCTATGACTCTAAGGTAAAACACTAAACTCTTAACTAAAAGTAAACTAAACTAGAACTCTAACTGAAACTCAAAGGTAAAACATCAAATTCTTAACTAAAATTAAACTAAACTAGAACTCTAACAAAAACTTTAAGCTAAGACTCTTAGGTAAAACTCTAAACTCTTAACTAAAACTAAACTAGAACTCTAACAAAAAACTCTAAGTCTTAGCTAAAACTCTAAACTAAAACTAAGCTAAACTAGAACTTCAACAAAAACTCTAAACTAAGACTCTAAGCTAAAACTCTAAACTCTTAACTAAACTAAACTAAACTAGGACTCTAACAAAAACTCTAAGCTAAGACTCAGCTAAAACTCGAAACTCTTAACTAAAACTTAACCAAACTATCACTTTAAGTAAAAATCTAAGCTATGACACTAAGCTAAAACTCCAAATTCATAACTTTAACTAAACCAAACTAGAACTCTAATTGAAACTCTAAGTCTAAACTAAAACTCTAAACTAAAACTAAACTAAACCATAACTCTAACTAAAACTCTAAGTTAAGACTCAGCGAAAACTCGAAACTCTTAACTAAAAGTAGACTAAACTAGAACTCTAACTAAAACTCTAAGCTATGACTCTAAGGTAAAACATCAAACTCTTAATTAAAACTAAACTAAACTAGAACTCTATCAAAAACTCTAGGCTAAGACTCTAAGCTAAAAACTCTAAACTCTTAACTAAAACTAAAATAAACTAGAACTCTAACAAAAAACTCTAAGCTAAGACTCTAAGCTAAAATTCTAAACTCTTAACTAAAACTAAACTAAACTAGAACTCTAACTAAAACTCTAAGCTATGACTCTAAGGTAAAACATCGAAGTCTTAGCTAAAACTAAACTAAACTAGAACTCTATCACAAACTCTAAGCTAAGACTCTAAGCTAAAACTCTAAGCTCTTAACTAAAACTAGACTAAAACTATAACTCTAAGCTAAGTCTCTAAGCTAAAACTCTAAACTATTAACTAAAACTAAACTAAACTAGAACTTCAACATAAACTCTACGCTAAGACTCTAAGCTAAAAACTCTAAACTCATAACTAAAACTAAATAAACTAGAACTCTAACCAAAACTCTATGCTAAGACTCTAAGCTAAAACACCAAACTCTTAACTAAACTAAACTAGAACTCTAAGTGAAACTCAAAGGTAAAACATCAAATTCTTAACTAAAATTAAACTAAACTAGAACTCTAACAAAAACTCTAAGCTAAGACTCTAAGGTAAAACTCTAAACTCTTAACTAAAACTAAACTAGAACTCTAACTAAAACTCTAAGCTATGACTCTAAGGTAAAACACTAAACTCTTAACTAAAAGTAAACTAAACTAGAACTCTAACTGAAACTCAAAGGTAAAACATCAAATTCTTAACTAAAATTAAACTAAATTAGAACTCTAACAAAAACTTTAAGCTAAGACTCTAAGGTAAAACTCTAAACTCTTAACTAAAACTAAACTAGAACTCTAACAAAAACTCTAAGTCTTAGCTAAAACTCTAAACTAAAACTAAACTAAACTAGAACTTCAACAAAACTCTAAACTAAGACTCTAAGCTATAACTCTAAACTCTTAACTAAAACTAAACTAAACAAGAACTCTAACAAAAACTCTAAGCTAAGACTCAGCTAAAACTGGAAACTCTTAACTAAAACTTAACCAAACTATCACTTTAAGTAAAAATCTAAGCTATGACACTAAGCTAAAACTCTAAATTCGTAACTTTAACTAAACCAAACTAGAACTCTAATTGAAACTCTAAGTCTAAACTAAAACTCTAAACTAAAACTAAACTAAACTAGAACTCTAACAAAAACTCTAAGTTAAGACTCAGCTATAACTCGAAACTCTTAACTAAAACTAAACTAAACTAGAACTCTATTTAAAACTCTAAGCTATGACTCTATGGTGAAACATCAAACTCTTAACTAAAACTAAACTAAACTAGAACTCTATCAAAAAACTCTAGGCTAAGACTCTAAGCTAAAAACTCTTAACTAAAACTAAAATAAACTAGAACTCTAACAAAAACTCTAAGCTACGACTCTAAGCTAAAATTCTAAACTCTTAACTAAAACTAAACTAAACTAGAACTCTAACTAAAACTCTAAGCTATGACTCTAAGGTAAAACATTGAAGTCTTAGCTAAAAGTAAACTAAACTAGAACTCTATCACAAACTCTAAGCTAAGACTCTAAGCTAAAAAAACTCTAAACTCTTAACTAAAAGTAAACTAAACTAGAACTCTAACTGAAACTCTAAGCTATTAACTAAAACTAAACTAAACTAGAACTTCAACAAAACTTTAAGCTAAGACTCTAAGCTAAAACTCTAAACTATTTACTAAAACTAAACTAAACTAGAACTTCAACAAAAACTCTAAGCTAAGACTCTAAGCTAAAAACTCTAAACTCTTAACTAAAACTAAACTAAACTAGAACTCTAACTGAAACTCAAAGGTAAGACATCAAACTCTTAACTAAAATTAAACTAAACTAGAACTCTAACAAAAACTCTAAGCTAAGACTCTAAGCTATTAACTAAAACTAAACTAAACTAGAACTTCAACAAAAACTCTAAGCTATGACTCTAAGCTAAAAACTCTAAACTCTTAACTATAACTAAACTAAACTAGAACTCTAACTGAAACTCAAAGGTATTACATCAAACTCTTAACTAAAATTAAACTAAAACTCTAACTGAAACTCAAAGGTAAAAAAATCAAACTCTTAACTAAAATTAGACTAAACTAGAACTCTAACAAAAAAAAACTCTAAGCTAGGACTAGCTAAAACTCTAAACTCTTAACTAAAACTAAACTAGAACTCTAACAAAAACTCTAAGCTAAGACTCTAAGCTAAAACTCTAAACTATTTACTAAAACTTAACTAAACTAGAACTTCAACAAAAACTCTAAGCTAAGACTCTAAGCTAAAACTCTAAACTCTTAACTAAAACTAAAGTAAACTAGAACTCTAACTGAAACTCAAAAGGTAAGACATCAAACTCTTAACTAAGCTAGAACTTCAACAAAAAACTCTAAGCTAAGACTCTAAGCTAAAACTCTAAACTATTAACTAAAACTAAACTAAACTAGAACTTCAACAAAAACTCTAAGCTATGACTCTAAGCTAAAAACTCTAAACTCTTAACTAAAACTAAACTAAACTAGAACTCTAACTGAAACTCAAAGGTAAAACATCAAACTCTTAACTAAAATTAAACTAAACTAGAACTCTAACAAAAAAAACTCTAAGCTAAGACTCTAAGCTAAAAACTCTAGGCTCTTAACTAATACTAAAATAAACTTCAACTCTAACTTAAACTCTAAGCTAAGACTCTAAGCTAAAACACCAAACTCTTAACTAAACCAAACTAAAACTCCAACTGAAATTCAAAGGTAAAACATCAAACTCTTAACTAAAATTAAACTAAACTAGAACTTCAACAAAAACTCTAAGTTAAGACTCTAAGCTAAAACATTCTATACTTTTAACTAAAACTAAAGCAAGGGCTGGGTGGTCCTTTGGGAGCCCGGGAAGGGCCTTTGGGGGTCTGGGGGCCCTTGAGTGCCGATTGGTCCTTGGGAGTCCGGTGGACCTTTGGGTGCCGAGGGAAGGCCTTTGGGGGTCCGGGGGCCAGTTGGGAGCCTGGGGGACCTTTGGGGACCGAGGGAGGGCCTTTGGAAGCCTGGGGAGGGCCTTTGGGTGGCCCGGAGATGGCCTTTTGGGGGTCTGGGTGGGCCTTTGGGGGCTCCGGAGGCCCTTTGAGACCTTGGGGGGCCTTTGGGGGGGTCGGGGGAGGGCCTTTGGGGCACAGGGGGGCCTTTGGGGCACAGGGAGGGCCTTTGGGCCACAGGGAGGGCAGTTGAGGCTTGGGGGACATTTGGGGACCGGTGGAGGGCCTTTGGGATCCCGTTGGTCCTTCGGGAGCTTGATGGGCCTTTGGGGGGCCCGGGGATGGTCTTTGGGGGTCTGGGTGGGCCTTTGGGGGCTCCGGTGGCCCTTTGAGAGCTTTGGGGGCCTTTGAGGACCGGGGGGCTTCCTTCGGGGCACAGGGAGGGCAGTTGAGGGCCTGGGGGACATTTGGGGGCCGGTGGAGTGCCTTTGGGATCCCGTTGGTCCTTCGGGAGCTCGATGGGCCTCTGGGGGACCCGGGGATGGCCTTTGGGGGTCTGGGTGGGCCTTTGGGGGCTCCGGTGGCCCTTTGAGAGCTTGGGGGCCTTTGAGGACCGGGGGCTTCCTTCGGGGTTGGGGTGGGGTATGTATCACCCCCCAAAAAACCCCCCCAAAAGAAGCCTTTGGGTTGGGGTAGAGGACCTCACCACACTGTTAAAATACAAATTGTGTATTATAACGACCACACTCAAAACCTCCTCCAAAATCTCTTCAAAAATCACCTTTTAAAATGTCTCTAGCTGTTTCGCCGAAATAGTTCCATAAAATAGCTAAAACGGTTTCGCCAAAATTATCCCTAAACGGAATTTCGGCATGTTCCTTTTGTTTGGCATCTCTGCGCCAATGCATTTCAAATTATTTGGAAACCTTTTCGCGCGCTAAGATCAAAACGTCTGCTCGGAAACGATTCTCTTGTTAGAACTCCAGACATTAATAAACTTCGCGCCGGAGACAATTCAAACAAACATGACATCATGTGTGATCTAACTGTTTCTCGGAACATTTCTCTTTGGAAATGCAAGGACATTAATTAACTTGACGTCATCTGTCAGACATTAATTAACTGTTTCCGGGAAACTCGTAACACATCTGGCTTGGAAACAACAATAACAAATACTATTTCCGGATCATAACATCTGCCTCGAACAGGAAGGAGATGTCATTAACTTTGCTTCGAACGACAACAACATTGACCCCATTAACCACGTGTTCTCTCTAATGACTCTGTTCAAAACAACAACAACATTGACCTTGGCATTTTGCCTCGGAAACAACAACAACATTGACCTTGGCATTTTGCCTCGGAAACAATAACAACATTGACCTTGACATTCGCTAAGAGCGTGCCCAAAAACACACCTGGAGAAAGAGGTCATTGACCGATTACGCAATCATTCTCCCTAGGGAGGCTATGCCCATATATGGACTCCTGTCAGCATTAAACTAAATTGTAGGTGGCAGCAGGGGTGAGCGATCGGACTCAATAAGGCATCTCTACTCATGTGGATCTTCTTCAATCCGATGTACTGATGTTATTAAGTGGCTAGGAATCCATATTTGCATTACGCTGTCAGGGCTCCTTGCGAAAGCTCTTATCGACATTAAAAAAAGCTTCAAATAGGCTGCGAGGAAATCGCCACAAATCGTGGTCGCTACTCACATTGAACGCTGCCTTTCTTTACAGCACCTTCATTGATAATTCCGTTATATTTATGCCTGGTATGTATTCTATGCTCCAGAAGAAGCAACTAAATTCAACTCGAGTGATGTACTTTCGGTATCTGAAATACCTACTTTATTTACCTTAATCTTACCGTAATACACTGAAGTAAATACACTGAAAGGATATTTCAGTGTCATGCGAAAGATTAAATACTGTTTTAGCTGATAATGCTGTATTTTCTCTGGGCTGTTTTCACCCACTAATCCGATTGTTTTGCCGTTAAAAGTTGTGTATTATATTTGTATATATTGAATTTCTTTTTTTTTGTCTTTTTTCTAGCGCTCCACTTATGTTTTGTTGTTTGATAAATTTGGGTTAAAATAAATTATTTTTATTTTACATATTTTTGATCAAAAGGGACTTAATTTGAAAAAAACACACACACACACACATTAATCAAAATTCCTGGGAAAGAACTGATGAATGAAGATTATTAATGAGTGCAAAGTGATTGTTTAATAGATAATTATGTTAATTTCTGGAAGTCTCAGCAATCTATGTTTTTATTATAGTTTGTTTTCAGTAAATTACAGATGCTGTTCTGACCTTTAGAAGAGTTAGGGGGTGGTAGCCCTACTCCTATTTTTGGAGATTTCTGTTCATTTTAAGATCGGCTTGATTATTCATTTTAATTTATGTAATTTTAGGATTCACTTATTCATCTATAGCAGTATCAGCTATCTTTATGTTTGATGGGATTTTTATTTAAAATCCTGTTCGTTTTGGGTTTCATTTTTTCATTGAGAATAGTTTCTGTTCATTTTAGTTTGAATCATCACCCCTGAGATACTGCAGATACTCTGTTTTTTAACCTGGATGCATATAATGCTTAAGATTTACATCACTACATAACATTTTATACCTTTAACATCTTATAATCCATTAAACGTCGGAATTTTCCGTAAAAACTCCGTAGATGGCATTTTGAATTCATTGTATTTTTTTGAAAGCCCCAAAAAAACGTTTTTTTTGGTGCCACATAATTTTTGTGGCATATAAATTTTTTGGTCCCTCAAAAAAACTCATGGTCCAGGTGCGTGACCAACAGCTCTTTCCGTCACAAACGCTCACAGGTACACTATTGGCATTTCGCCTGGATCTAAAATTGTTTCCTCATTCGCTGGCCAGTAAATTTGAATAGTGTTTGCATTCCTTTTCTGTCATTTCTTTTACGAACGATCTCAACAGATTTAGTGATAATTTGATGCAAACCTTGGCCGATTTTTGTTAGAATATAACATTACCACTAAATATTAATTTAAAAGAAGCTGTGGGAAGAATTTTTAGTTCTAAATGCATGGGAATCAGCAAGTAAAAAACCCTTGAATGCAATACTGGGAATACCCAAAACAGACATTAAACTCAGGACAAAATCAAATGATTCTGATACTTCTGAATAACGAAATGGTTGTATTTTTTTGCAGTACGTTCAGAATTAAAATCATCAACATGGCCCTAGTTTTTTTTGTTATTTTAGCTGACAGAAGAAACTAAAATATACCCAGTAAAACCAGCACCTATTACATAGAGGAAAGGTTCAGCCTTAGGCAAGTGCTGTAGGTTTTACAGGACTTGATTAGTTTCAAAGTGAGAAGACCTCATTGCAGAACTTGTACTTTGACGGTTAGTTTTGCATTAATATCCTGTAAGAGTAAGTAATTGGAAAACATTAAAAGTGATTATTTTTGGCAATATATTTCTTGGGGATAGTTCTATGAAGCTTTCCCTCCTCTTAAAGTGGCAAATCAGCAGGTTTACCCATTTCGGACTTCGTCCGGTGAGTATCAGATCTCTGTGTCAACAAGAAATTGAATTTCGTGGCTGTTTTGTGTCTCGGGATTACAATTTACCAATACCAACTATTATAGACAAAAATGTTGCAGACCAGACTGCATTTAAATTTTGAGTGTTACAAAGGGTTGTTGTAGAAAAAAAAAATGAATTTGTAGCAGAGTTCTCTGGTGATTTGGGGCAAATGTCACAGGGGAAGGATGAATATGACGTTTTTAATAGGATTACAGTTTTTCCTTAGGTATTCCGTAGATTCCGTAACTGTGTTCTATTGTTCGTAGACAGACACCAAAACTCCAGGGATATATGAAAAAAATTTTAGAAGTGGATATACTGCATATATTGCCTTTTTATTTGCCTGGCTACTTAACTGACAATATGCTCAAGTTCAATGGCTGCTTTTAGCTATTGAACTTAGAAATCAATATAGATTTATCAGAAAAAAAATCCATCCCCCACCCCACCTAAGATATTACGGCCAGATTCAATCCGTTCCTTAGATATTGCAGACATAATATTTGGGTAACCTGGATGCATAAAGCGTCTTCTGCTTTAGCTTCATCGTCTTCCACTAAGTTTCAATTGAGCGTCTACTTGCTCTGTAAAATCACTCCCTGAAAAATTCAACTTGATAACCCAACCTGATCCCGGGATGTTGAAAATAACCCATTTTCATAATCTGGCAAAACGTGCTGCTTTTTATTTACTTCGCTAATTTGTCAGACATAGACTAAAAGTAACCATGGAAGGCTATAGTCCTCTCCCCTGAGTCAAAGTCTGAGGTCCACGTGACCCTTGTCAAAATTTCCACTACACCACCCTAGCCATTTACGAGGTATTGCAGACAATTTGAAAAGTCAGGTACATGTGTTGTTTCCAAGTACATATATCAAGTCAGGTATATGTGTTTACTCAGGTACATGTGTTGTTTCCAAAGTATACCCTTGAGGCGCTTTGAAGTCTTCATCATAGGCAGCGCAATAGCGCTGCCTAAGTAAAGAACGATATTGGCGCAATGTATTATTTTTTCTTGGTCCTAGACCAGGGCACTTCGTATCGAAGGAGTTGTCGTAGAAACTTCAAAAAGGGCTCATTCGATTGGAAATTGGGAGTGGCTTGTGCCCTTTTTTAATATTCGAAAGTGATTGGAAGGCAACTAACACCCTTTCCAAGCCCACCATTCCCGCAAACACACCCAATCAAAATTTGTGATAGCCATTTTGTTCAGCGTAGTTGAAAGTTCTGGAAATTAGGTCTTTGAGGATGGCAACCACCCACAGCCCTCAGGACAAGGGATGTAAGTTATGCCCTGGGGGCATATAAGGTTTTTATAGAAAGCATCGTCGTAGAAACTTCAAAAAAGGCTCATTTGATTGGAAATTGAAATGGCTAGTGCCTTTTTAATAGTCGGAAGTGATTGGAAGGTATCTAACACCCATTCCACGCCTACCATTTATCCAGACCCATCCAATCGAAACTTTGAGATAGCCATTTTGTTCAAAGTAGTTGAAAGGTCCTGAAATTATATCTTTGATGATGACACTCCCCCCATAGCCCTCAGGGTAATGGTTTGTAAGTTATGCCCTGGGGGCATATAAGGTATTTATTGAAAGCTTTGTCGTAGAAACTTGAAAAAGGGCTCATTCGATTGGAAATTCAAAGGCCTAGTGCCCTTTTTAATAGTCGAAAGTGATTTGAGGGCAACTAACCACCCTCTCATGCCCACTTTTTCCCCAAACACATCCAATCAAAATTTTTAGATAGCTATTTTTTTCAACGTAGTTAAAAGTTTTAGAAATTACGTCTTTGACGATGATAACCCCTCAGAGCCCTCGGGTCAAGGGTTGTAAGATATGCCCTGGGGGCATATAAGGTTTTTATAGATAGTGATGTTGCAGAAACTTCAAAAAGGGCTCATTTGATTGGAAATTGGAAGGGCTTGTGCCCTTTTTAATAGTCAAAAGTGATAGGAGGATAAATGACACCCCAGGGTTGTAGGGTTGTAGGGGCAAGGGTTGTAAGTTATGCCCTGGGGGCATATAAGATTTTTTTATAGAAAGCGTTGTCGTAGAAACTTCAAAAAGGAATCATTCGATTGGAAATTGAAACGGCTTGTGCCCTTTTTAATAGTCGACAGTGATTGGATGGCAAGTAACCCCCCTCTCACGCCCACCATTTCCCCAAACACATCCAATCAAATTTTGAGAGGGCCATTTTGTTCAACGTAGTTGAAAGGTCCGGAAATTTTGTCTTTGAGGATGACAACCTCCTCGCAGCCCTCAGGTCGAAAGTTGTAAGTTATGCCCTGGGGCATATAAGGTTTTTACAGAAAGTGTTGTCGTAGAAACTTCAAAAAAAGGGCTCATTCGATTGGAAATTGAAAGGGCTATTGCCCTTTTTAATAGTCGGAAGTGATTGGAGGCAACAAACCCCCTCTTGAGCCCACCATTTCCCCAAACACATCCAATCAAAAATTTGAGATAGCAATTTTCTTCAACGTAGTTGAAAGTTCTCGAAATTATGTCTTTGAGAAAGACATCCCCCCCATCCCTCAGGGAAAGGGTTGTAAGTTATGCCCTGGGGGCATATAAGGTTTTTTTGTTGAAAGCGTTGTAGTAGAAACTCCGATTAGATTGGAAATTGAAAGGGCTAGTGCCTTTTTAATGGTTGAAAATGATTGGAGAGCAACTAACGCCCCTCTCACGCCCACCATTTTCCCAAACATATCCATACAATACAAATGAATGTGCATTGTCAGTTTAATATACATATACTGATATTTAGTAATCAAAATGTTAATATTATTTGATTTATTAAAGTTATAAAAGTAAAAAACATTATAGTTTTTCAGTAAAGCGCATATCATGTTCTGGCCTTGGAAGGCATAGGGGTTTTGAGCCCTACTCATGTTAATTTCTGCTCGTTTTGTGTTTGACTCGATTATTTATTGTAATTTTTCTTCCTTTTCGGTTTCATTTGTTTATCGATGCTGATTTGTGGTAGTTTCACGCTTGGTAGATTATTTGATTTTATTTTTGCTCATTTTTGGTTTAATGGAGTTCTTTACTTTTTTAAAAAAACTTATTTTTTGAAAAAAGTTTTTTTTTTAATTAATAATATTAATAATTCGGAAGCCCACTGTATCCGTTCATCAAATAGAGCCTTTAGAGCCTAGGTGGCAAAATGAATCTACCTGATGAAGAACATAATTCCAAAAGTAAATATCCATCTAATGTTCATCCATATTTTTACCTTTATTAAGTAATAATTATCACCTTTATTAAGTAATAATTTTACCCTTATTACCTTTATTAAACCTACCTTTATTAAGAAAAACTAACCTTCTCTCGATATTGTCTCCTTGAAGAATCTAAACTTTGAATTAAATTAGTCGCATGACCAAGGAAGAGAGCATAGCAGGTGGCACCACTGATCATGGAAAGCATAGTAAGCCACATATCAGTCAGTGATTGCGGTGGAAATCTCCCGTACCCAATGCAGAGCATATGAGACATGGCCTTAAATAACGCCCAAGAATATTGTTCAAGCCAATATGATTCCTAGAAGAAGAAAAAGTCAAGACAGACTTGGCGTTAAAGGCCAAAAATGTGTTTAGCATTAAATATTTAGTACAGTTGTGACTATTGCTTAATTTTCTGATTTTGGATTTAGACTCTTGCCTCGACCCTCCAAGTGTTTTGAACATTCAGATCATTTAGTTCTTTTTGACGAGACAATTTTGGTTCCCACATTAAAAGGTTTACCACAACCTTTTAAGGAGACGGTTGAAATTAAGAAATACATTAATAAATACCCCGCGTTATATATAGAGATAATGGCGATATTCCTACAAACCCAATTTATGAAAACTTTAAACAAAGAGACTCAAGTTATATTCATTATTAAATCAAGACTATTTAACCGTTTTAATAAAATCAGTTCAGTGGAGAAGCTGTATTAATCATTAAGGGGAGGATTCTTACCCGAACAAATTTGTGAATAGTCGTTCATTTATTCTGGCTGGCTTTTGTTTGTTTGTTTCAGTGTTTTTTTCTGCTTTGTTAATGTTCACTTCAAAAGGTAGGTTTTTTTTCTTGAGCACAAGGAACAGCTTTGCGGAGACCCTTACTGATTTTTTTTTTTTTTTGTTTTGCTTTTGCTTGTTTTTTCCGTTTTTTTCACTGGTTCAAATTCGTCCTTGTTTTCTTGTTTTTTCAACTAATTTTTACTTTTATATTTAATCGCTTTTCATCAAATGTGATGTGTTTTTTTTTTTGACTTCTATATGGTTATAAAATATTGGCCTTATGTTTGTAATTTTTTACCTCGGAGGTCATTAAATTTGGTAAATTTGGATTTTGTTGAAAATCAAGCACCATGTGCAAAATATATAATTTGAATTTTTGTTTGGGACGGTGATGCTAAAATTTTAATGGCACTGAATGATTTACATTAAATCATTTATAACAATGTCCTGAAATGACTCCCGGAAGATCATAAATTGAAGATGAAACAGGATGTGCCTCAGGTATGTGTGAGAAGACTGAGGTAGGGATTGGGGGTTGTTGGTGAGATAGAGGAAAGAGAGTTCAGCTTTTGGAAATTCAGTCATAAAGATTAAGTATGTTCACAGGACTCAACTGTCAACAACACACACACACACACACACACACACGCACACACACACAATGTGTGGGTGTGTGTGTTGTGTTGACCGTCCCAAAACAGGCGTATCCCAAGATTGGATTTTGGTATTAAGTTGGAACTTTCAGAGAATGCTTAAAGGGGAAGATCATCTCACCAAAAGGCAATATGTGCGCATTACTGCTAATACTATTGTTACTGCTACATTTACTATTACTACTAGTACTTCTATTGCAACTACTTTTAAGGCTAAGAGCATTGGGGGGAAAATTCCATGAAGTATATGAACATACAGGTTATCAGAAAGACATATCAGCAATGTCATAACAATGGATAATTTTATTAAGTTGAAACTTCCAGGACTTGATGAGAGGGATGTTCCACTGACCAAAAGGCAATATGTTAATTCTGCTGCTGCTACTAGTATTACAGCTGTTCAATACTATCACTAGTAATTTCAATACTACTACTGTGACTACTATTACAACTATGCCTAAGGCTATGAAGGTGAAATTCTCAGAAGGGGGTAACGTAAACTGAATCACATTACGCTGTGTGCATGCAAGTTGTCAAAACATCGTAGGAACAGTTTGGTGTGTGAAGTTGAAACTTACAAGGCTTGCTTTAGTGGATATTGAACAAACAAAAATACAATTGGTATCCTAATACTACTGCTTCTATTCATACTGCTACTGCTACTAAGATTACTAATACTACTATCATTTCTACTGCTACTACTTATTACTGCCACTACTGGTACTACTAATGCTACTAAAGCTAAGTGAATTAAGGCGAAACATTTTGGGAATTTTGAAACTGTATTAAACTAAATCGAAACACACTTTTCCCATACAGGTTATCAAGAGGACGTATCAGCAATGCTTCAGAGACGGTTTATCGTATTAAGTTGAAACTTTTAGCGTGTATTGAAGGGGATACTGAAGAAAACCAAAGGTGCTATGTACTTGCTGCTACAAATACTTCAACTGCTACTACAACTATTGCTACTAGGCAGGCCAAGGGTAATACGGTGAAGCTTTCCGGAAATATTTAGGGACATGTTGAAATAAATCAAAACACTTACTGCTACTATTACTACTATTACTACTGCTACTACTACTACTACTACTACTCCTACTACTGCGACTACTGCTACTAGTACTACTACTACTACTACTGCTGAGGCTAGGGGTATTAAGGTAAAAATTTCTGGAAATTTTTAGGGAAATGTTGAAATATTTCAAAACACTGGAATTGTATGCAGGTTGTCAAAAGGGCATATCAGTAATATCTCAGAATTTTTGAAAAAGGGTGGTAACACCCCTAAGGATCAAAGATATTTCATGTAAATTTTATCATTAGATTCAGTGTACCAGAGAACCCTACTTTATATGTTTCAAGCTCCTATACGCAAAAATGTGGAATTCTATATTTTTCGTGAGAAGAAAGGTTTCGGATGCATGCTTATTTGTTTTTTTTTCCCAGGGGTGATCGTGTCGAACTAATGGTCCTAGAACATCGGGAGAGGTCTCCTTTAAATGGAAGTTAAATGCTCTATAGCCATTTTAACTGACCAAAAAAATTTGAGGGCAACTTGCTCCCCTCCCACATCCCCTTTTCCCCAAAATTATTTGATCGTTTTGACATAGCCGTTTTGTTCAGCACAGATAAAAGGTTTCAAAACTATACCTTTAGAGATGACATGATCCCCCCTCCACAGTCCCTGGGGATAGGTCTCTAAGTTATAAAATTTGCCCATTGTTTATGAAAGATCTCAAGCCGAACTGGCCAGCCATGACAAAACCAACAAAGAGAAAAATCTCAAAAAAAAAAAAAAAAATAAACGAGACTGTGGCCAGTGGAGAGAAAAGAAATGACAAATGCAAAACAACGCGGATATTTCGCCTGTATCCAAACAAGGCGTCTTCAGCACGAAAGAAACACAAGAAGAACAGGATAAAAAAAAACAAGATAAAACTAAAAACCAATAAAACCACCACCAAAAAAAAAACTGATCCACGTAGGGAAAAGATGCTATTATAGAGTTACTTCAGTGAGGACACCAGAGTAACTGAGGAAAATAAAAAAAAAACTGTAAATTACTTTAATTATTCTGTTGCGAAATAATCCTTTTGTTAGCTATTACTGAAGCAAATCGTTTTGGTCTTGCAGGTAAAATAGTCCCCTGGTGATTATTGAAAATCTTAACTCCCTTATTGACTGTTGATTCACTCTTTAGAAGGTTATCATAAATTGGGTCAATATTTAAATTACCTGTGTCCCTATTTATCGAAAGGTTAGCAAACATATGTTTTTTAATTTCTATGGCTTCCCTCGCCCATTGAGTGTAACCCTTATCATTTGAAATAGCTAAGGCTTCATCAAATTTTACAAAATGATCTGGTTGAAACCAAATATGCTCTGCTAAAGCTGAAACAAAAGCTTCTGGAGGCTTGCTTAATTGTAGGTTTTTTTTCTATTGAATTTCGGTGTTCAATAAACCTTTCTACAAATTGTTGGTGAGTCCTACCAATATAGAACTTCCCACAAGAACACGGAATTTTATACACCCCACTTACTAAATTTCCCCTGGTTAAATCCTTACCAGAACTAAAAAAAACTACCCATTGGCCTCGACGATTGGAAACACTTATCAATACCAAATTTACGACCCAAACAGGTAAATATGGTAATGAAATGTAACTTTTTGATACATCTAAATTTAAAGACTGAGAAACCCCAATAACCCTACTATCATGTTTAACCCGTCTATTTTCAATTATTTTGTCAATGAACTTATTGGGTATCCTGTTCTTCTTGTGTTTCTTTCGTGCTGAAGACGCCTTGTTTGGATACAGGCGAAATATCCGCGTTGTTTTGCATTTGTCTTTTCTTTTCTCTCCACTGGCCACAGTCTCGTTTGTTTTTTTTTTTTTGTTTTTTTTTTTAGATTTTTCTCTTTGTTGGTTTTTCCCATTGTTTATGTATAGTATTTGTAATTGGGAAGTATACAGACATCTTTCGGGGGAGGGGTTTTTGTGCTTGGAATGTATTACCATGGGAATAATGTTCCCTGGGGAGGGAAATTTCCTGGGGTGAACTTTCCAGAGGAAATTGGGCACTGGAGGGTTATATAGAAGTCCTGTACGAAATTCTTTTTACATGTCTTACTTTCTCTTGGTTAACTCAATTGTGCATGAGGAGATATTCCGGGGAATATTTTCAGCGTGTTTTGATTTCCCGGAAATAATGTCCATGGAAGGGATTTCCAGAGTGATCAGAAAAAGATTAGAGCTTAAAGTATTTTTTTTCTAATGGAAGTATACTAAGCATAATTGTTGAGGCTGAATCGTCTGCAATAAATTTTTACGGAGGAAGGGGGAAATTTTCAGCGAGGATGGAATCGTCCAGAAGGAATTTTAAGATAGGGTTTATTTTTCGTGGGAGGAATTTTCCAGGGATGAGTTTCCCGTGAGGGGAGGGAATTTTTCATAGAAGGTGAGCCAGATTTACCAGCATTATTTGAAAAACGATCAGGAATTTAAAAAAAAAACAAGTTTTTTTCAACTGAAAGTAAGGAGCAACATTAAAAAACAAAATTATTTCGTATATGAAGGGGTTGCTCCCTCCTCAGTACCATGCCCTTTACGTAAAAGGTTGACTGTTTGTCCCAATTTTTAAGAACAGCTTTAGCATAATAAGAATAACAATTAGTTTAATTAGAACAGGAGGCTTTTTTAAAAGTGGTAAAAACTTAAGCTTCAAGAGCAAGGTATTGAGGAGATGGGCAAACACTTCGACAGATTAATTTCTGTTCGTTTTGAGTTTTAATGCTGCTCCTTACTTTAAATTTAAAATGATCATTTTTTTTGTTTAATCTTGTTAGTAAAGATGGTGGATGAGGAAAAAGCTGTGAAAAGTATAAATAGCCAAGGTCGAGGGTTCTACTCTAGTTGAAAAAGGTTTAGAAGAATATGAAAGCAATTCTGGTAACTGAAATTAGAATATTGCAATATTATCCTTAGTAGGAGGGTATTATGAATGGAGTGGTGGATAAATCTATGCGATAAAGGAAATTTGCGTGGAGAGATAGAGAGAGAGAGAGAAAGAGAGAGAGAGAGAGAGAGAAAGAGAGAGAGAAAGAAAGAGAGAGAGAGAGAGAGAAAGAGACATAGATAAAAAGAGAGAGGGACAGAGACTAATGCTTGCAAGTGCATATACAATGGATGGTGTATGCTTGTAAAACTTTGGTAGAAAAAAATAATTGAATTCTGTTAAAAAACGGCAAACTCTTGAGATATTTGTTTCTCCTAAAAATTTCTTTCATATCTAAATTTTGGCCCTCGGCTTCCTTGTTTATTCAATTTAATTATGTTCTTCTTCTTATGAGTTTCCAAAAATTTTCTATAAAAAATTAAGTTTTTAGAAGCAACACTAGGATCTGTTTTCTTCCGTTACTTTACACACATGGACTAATAAATCATTTTTTGTAACATAATTGACAAAAACTGAAAACAAACCCGGCTAGAGCCTGAAAACTGTTCTTTTTTAATGTAGAATATAGCCCTTAGTCTTTGTTGTATATGCAACCCATTTATATTCTAGTTTTTTAGAAGCACCTAAACAAATGGATGAAAAATAGATTATCAGCCTCAACGTAATCTGTTTTCTTTTGATACATTATGTAGATAATAAATTGTTTGTTTTTTTTTTTTGCAAAAATATATATCAAACGGGAAAAAAATGTTCTGATTAACTGTCTCAGATCTGTTGGAAAACAAGACATCTGTAAAGACAGAACAGAACACCGTTTGTCTCCAATGATAGAATGGATTAGAAAAATTGACGCGTCTCAGTGATATAGAAAAGTGACTTTTCAGCTGTGACGGTAGTGGCAACCAAACCAAGACGAATCCCTGTACCGTAAAACAAATCAGCCCATTTGTGCAATAGTCTGATAAAAGAAAAAATTTTAAGACAAACATTCATATATATATATATATATATATATATATATATATATATATATATATATATATATATATATATATATATATATATATATATATATATATATATATATGCACATTCATATATGTATATATAAATGTGCATTGTCAGTTTTAATATATATATATACTGATATTATATATACTGATATCTCAGTGATATAGAAAAGTGACTTTTCAGCTGTGACGGTAGTATATATATATATATATATATAT
This sequence comes from Artemia sinica, assembly GCA_027921565.1. NCBI lineage: Eukaryota > Metazoa > Arthropoda > Branchiopoda > Anostraca > Artemiidae > Artemia > Artemia sinica. Next base: position 48,348,497 of record CM051272.1, read on the forward strand.
ATATATATATATATATATATATATATATATATATATATATATATATATATATATATATATATATATATATATATATATATATATATATATATATATATATATATATATATATATATATATATATATTATATATATATATATATATATATATATATATATATATATATATATATATATATATATATATATTATATATATATATATATAATTATATATATATATATATATACATATATATATATATATATATATATATATATATATATATATATATATATATATATATATATATATATATATATATATATATATATATATATATATATATATATATATATATTATTATTAAATGTTAATATTATTTGATTATCAAAGTTATAAATGTAAAGACATTTATATTGTTTCAGTAATGTGCAAATTATGTTTTGGTCTTGTGAAGGCACAGGGGTTTTGAGCCCGACTTTTGTTAATTTCTGCTCGTTTTGAGTTTTACTCGGTTATTTGTTGTAATTTCTGTTCGTTTTGATTTTCATTTATTTATCGATGCTGATTTGTGGTAGTTTCACGCTTGGAGTTCTTTACTTTTCTTTGAAAAACTTATATTGTGGAAAATTTTTTTTTAGTTAATTAGAATAAATAGCTCTTTTAAAAGTACTAAAAAAAAAATTTTAGCACAAAGAGTAAAGTATTGACTAGGGGGCTAACCCATTCATATACGTACTAATTTCCGTTCGTTTTCAGCTTTAACGTTGCTCCTTACTTTCAGTTGAAAAAATTTGTTTTTTTTTTTAATTTAACATCTGATCGTTTTTTTAAATAATGCTGGGAAATCCGGTGGCCCCTTCACAGAAAATTCCCTTCCTCAATGGAAATATCCTTCCATATAACCTCCTCCCACAACCCCCTCCACCAGAAAAATTCCCTAGAAATGTCTGTATACTTCCCAATAACCAATACTATATGTAGACAATGGGCAAAGTTCATAACTTGCAGCCCATCCCCGGGGACTGTGGAGGATTAAGTAATCCACAAATACATAGTTATTAAATTTCGCTATGTTGAACAAAATGGCTATTTCCAAATTTTAATCGGGTAACTTCGGAAAAAAATGAGCGTGGGGGGCCTTGTTACTCTCTAATTTTTTTAGAATGGACCTTTTTATCTTCACTCATTCATAGCCTTAGCGACTTAGTCTTTTTAACATTAATTTTCAAACATATTCTAGCACTCTGAACTCGCAAAACTTCTGAAAGTTCATTCATTGTGCTCACACTTTCATCTAGGATGCTTAAATAATTGGCATAATCCAAGTCAAAGAAAGTTTTTCCTCCCAATTCGATTCCTTGTTCTCCCATTGCCTTTCCTGTGCTCCTTAAGACAAAGTCCTTCAAAATGATCCAGGGGATAGAACACAACCCTGCTTAACTACTGATATAATACAAAACCAGCTGCTAACCTCATTTCACACTTTCATCTAGGATGCTTAAATCATTGGCATAATCTAAGTCGAAGAAAGTTTTTCCTCCCAATTTGATTCCTTGTTCTCCAATTGCCTTTCATGTGCTCCTTAAGACAAAGTCCCTCAAAGTGATCCATACAAAAGGGGATACAACACAACCCTGCTTAACTACTGATATAATACAAAACCAGCTGCTAACCTCATTTTCTATCTTAACCGCAGTAGTGTTATTCTCGTACATAGCAATAATCACTTTAATCACTTAAAAGGTCTATGGTAACTCAGGCACTTCTCAATTATCAGCCTAAGAGTGAAAACACTTCTCTTAGTTCTTCTCTTATCACCTTGACAAAAGTATCTCTCAGTCTGAAAAGTTTCATATTACTAAGTAATTTGCTACTTACATTGAGGCTAATGCCGTGAAAATTATCACACTCACACTTATCAACTTTCTTATGCAGTGGTTAAATTAAGGCTTTCCTAAAAGCGCTAGGTACTTCCCCTTTTTCAAGAATTATATTCCTAATCTTAAGTGACTTATTTCTAACCTCTGAGCTATCATATTAAAAGATCTCATTTACCACAGTATCTGCACTTGGGGCCTTAGTTTTTTTTATCATTTTAGAGCTGTCGCTAATTCTTCCTCACAAAAAAAATCTTCCTTCACATTCAAGGTATCACAAACTTTTTCATTTTCCTCTATATCTTTTCCTGCAACTCTATCTCGGTTTAGCACATTCTCAAAGTGTTCCGCCCATCTCTCTTTAACTCTTTCCTTATCACAAATTGTGGCCCGTTCCTATTACCTGGGACAAGTCCGGATTGACTACTCCCTCTCGCTTTATTAACATGCCAGCACAATATTTTACTATTATGTTGTCTAGCTGCATCTTCCAGATCCTTGGCAATTTTATCCATTGCCTCCACTTCACACCTTCTTACTTCATATTTTAAAGCTTTCTCCACTTTCTTTATATTCTTCTTGTTTTCGTATGATCCTCTCAGATTATTCTTGTACAAGCCCTTTCTCCTCTCTATTAAACAAAAACCTTTTTCACTAATCAGTTAAAAAAACTGAAAAAGAAGTTTTTCAAAGAAAAGTAAGGCCATTTTAAACTCAAGATCAGTAGATACAAATACCTGTTAAAATTCAAACTCAAGACGACCTGAAATTACTATTAAAGAATTAATTAAACCCCAAACGAACAGAAATTAAATAAACAATCATAGCAAAAAAACATACAACAAGTAATAATATAAGAATGAATAAATCTTAAAGCGAATAATGCTTAAATTGAATATGCAAATCAAGCTTAAAACAAAAAAAATATTTTGCTACTGAAGTATAAATGAAACCGAAAACGAACAGAAGTTAAATAAAGAATAAATGCAAACAAACATACAATAGATGCTAATGTAAATGAATAGATAAATCTTTAAACGAGTGAAACTTAAGTTGAATATGCAAATCAAGTTTGAAACGAACAAAAATCACTATAAACAAGAGTTTGGGTATCGCCTCCTTCTCTCACTGTAAAAGTCTAAGCCTACTGCGTCATTGGCGTTGAAATTATTTCCTAAAATTATTCCATCCATTTTCTATATTGTCAAATTCTAAACTCTCCAGTTTAGTGCTGAACTGTTCCTGGGAAGTTTTTCGCAAATTCTCATCCTTGAGTCTACCAAAACATCATAACTTCTCCGGAGGTAGTTACCCTTCCAAAATTTTACCTTTAGATTAACACTATACACTACTAGATGGTGATCTTTGCTTTTAGCATCAATAACAGCACTCCTATACTCTTATAACTAGGTTGTTATACCTACAAAAAATGCAACAGTCTGTAGCCATTACTGTTTTCCTTTCCTACACCAAATTTAACTAGGCTAGGATACTAGTAATCCGTGGTTAATACTGATTTCACTACATAAAACCTAAAATATGTAATAGATTACTAAACCATTCTCAGTTAGAATAAATAAAGCTACACCGTTAAGTCAATAGCAATGTCCATTTCAGTATTCCTGTATTCCAAATTTGCCACCATTTGTCAAAAATGTACCAAAAACCCAAGACAGTTTAAAATATAATGGCTCAAGAGTTGTTTATTGCAGTAAATTTTCACTATAAATAGAAAATTCACCGTTATAACAGCTGTTTCACTCCAACAGGGGTATATACCAGAGCAAAGTAAAGGTACTATCCTGCCATAAGACAGTAATTTTTGTATTGAGGAGTGTATTTTCATTTGTCATAAAAACCAACAACAACACATCAACAAAAGAAATGATATCTGAATGCTAATCAAGGTTTATGAATAAGATCGGTGCTACCTGTTCTCTTCCCTCCGTGTCAAGACCTCTAAAGGGATTAAATGTCTTTTGCATTTTATTGAAAACAAGGGGTATTTTAAACAGGGTGGTTTTTGTTTGTTAAAACATCAAAAACAACAAAAGAAAGAAAATCGCAATTTTAACCAAAATTACTCAAAAGAGCTTAGGAAATAGACTGATTGTTTAATATGTAAGAAAATCATTTCTGGTAGTCTTAGCAATATTCGAAACATCAAAATAGAAAATATTTAAATTTTAGAGCGCAAATAATACCCTGGCCTTTGGAAAGCTTAGAGGGCATTACTTTTACCCCTGTTTGTGACAATTTATGTTCATTTTAACTTTGACTTGATTTTCTGTTGTAATTTCTGTATTTTTTTTTTTTATTTTTTTGTCTAATTTATCAATTGATACTGATTTCCGTTTCTTTTAGATTCGAATTATATATAGATCAATGATCCTCAATTCAACGATACCTAGATATATAGTAACAATAGGCAATTTTATTTTAAAAGGATTAAGGGTTCGAAAATAAGAAGTTTTGTATTTACCAGCGTTGAAATACTCATACATATAACAATATTCCTGCTTGTCTTTGTCATTTTTCTAGATTTTGTTTTTTATGTAGATTACTTTCTGTTTCTTGTTTAATTGAGATTATTTTGTTTACTGGCTAATAAGAAGAACATATGTTTTCGGTTACTCCCTTAAGAATTAAAATTTTGGCTTGCTATTTAAATTTTTGACAAAAATTTTGCGACAAATTTTAACAATAGTTTTACTGATTTTGGATGGATGGAGAGGGGTGAATATTATTCAAAGATTAAAACGTCCGCATAATTTCTGGCCTTCTATAGGATTGACGGTATTCTGACCCCCATGCTGTTACAAATTTGAATATAGGCGAAATATTGATAAGACCTTTTATTACAATTATCACACTGTATTATATTTTGTTGTAACTGCTTGTGTGTTTAAATAAATCTATTTGTAGCTCAATTACTAAAAAGTGTTCTGTTTTGTTGTCTAAAAAATAAAATAGAACTAGAACGCCAAGAATCAATGCAACCAGGTTTGTTTTCTGATTGAGTTGCTTTTGGTTCTGGAATCTTATTGAGACGCATTCATGATCTGAAATTTTAAAGAGCACAAGCGTAAAAAAAAAGAAAAAAAAGAAAAAAAAAAAGATCGCACTAAAAATCAATATAGCCACAATTTTCTTTCAAAATTTATTGCATGAGTAAGGTATTCTTGCCCCCCCCCCCCCCCCCCCGAGTCAAAAATTAAGATCTACTTGACCTCCTATCGTCTACTATTACCTGAAGTTTTCACCGGATTCCTTTAAGCCGTTATTTTCCTTTCCCGATATAGTGTAAGTATGTTATTTGATAACCTGAATGCATTTAGCGTGTTTTGATTTAGATGCATCCTTTCACCAAAGCCACAATTCAAAGTCCACTTCCCCTTCCCCCAAACATTCCCTAAAAGTTTCAATTTAATTTCGTAAGCCGTTTCTAAAATGTTGCACTAACGCCATTTTGACATCCTTGCAGCACAAAATGTCTTTTGGTCTATCTTACCACTTAGCCAAACTTAAATTATAAGTTTGTAGAGCTTATATAATTGTGATTTTCTTGGCCCAGCGAATAATAATTGAAAGTTTGAGCGAATCAGACACCCATAATCAAACAGGCCATTATAAACTCTATGTCTAAACAATGGGCGATTTGCACAAATTACCACCCTTGTTGCAGGGACTGTAGGGTCATGTCATCCCCGGAGACATATTCGTTAAACCTTTTATCTATTTGGAATAGAATAATTCACTCAAAATTTCTATCTGATATCTTTGGGGTTATGAAGGATGAGTAGGATAAAAGAGAACGAGATGTTTCCCTCTAACCCCTGTAGACTCTTAATAAGGGCACTGAAACTATGAATTTCCTATTTTAATGGCCCATTTCCGTTTAATAGACACCTCAAATATGGTATATTGATATGCATATTTTTTGAACCTTCCAACTATTTGGAACAAAATAGTCATCTCAAAATTATCATCGGAAATCTTTGGGTTATGAATGGTGAGTAGAAAAAAAGAGAACGTGAAGTGGGCTGGTTTCCTTCTAATCCCAGTAGACTCTTAACAAGAGCACTAAAACTTCGATTTTCCCATTTTAATAGCCGATTTCCGTTCGCAAGACATTGCATATAAAGCATTTTGATAAACTCGGTGCAGTTAGTGTCTTTTGATTTCGTTTTGTAATCAATATCATCGCCTTAACATTCCCTGAGAGTTTTAACTTAATACCCTAGCCCAACCCTGAAATATTGCAGATACACTATTTTAAGAACCGGGAGGCATATAGTATCTTTTAATTTTTCTCGCTACCTTACCGTGCATGAATTATAAGGCAGAAAGGATCCTATAGTGCAAAAATTTAGTTTTTTGTCTGAATTTGAGACAAAAATTGTTTAGGCACGTCTCCCTTCTCTAAAGTCATATTGGAGTATCCCTTGCACCACTCTCCCCTTTCCTCTCTGCAGCAGTGCATGGAAGTTTGAACTCCATCCCCCAAGCCGTTTCCATGATACTGCACAATGGGATACAGAGATGGATCGGTATAGTTTCTTTCAATTTACCTCTGCCCCTAACCAGAGTCATAACTTAAAATCCAAATGAATGACCTTCCCTCTAATACTCCCTCAAACCTTCAAGTTGATCCCTTAAGCCGTTGATTTCCTTTCCTGAGATATTGCAGATATGTTTTTTTTTTATAGCCTGCATGCATATAATATATTTCGATTTTATCCCACTCAACATCCCTTGAAAGTTTCAGCTTAATACCCTTAGTCGTCCCTGAGTTATTGCACATACGCCATTCACACCCTGTCAGCGCTAAGTTACTTCTGATTTATCGTGATAGGGATTCATGCATATATTTTAAGTTTAATAAAAGTTTATAGCTGGAAAAGTTATTTTTGCTTGGATTGGAGACAAAAATTATGTTGTCCCTTCCAATTTCCCGCAACACTGTAATAATATTTCCCTTACCCCGCCCTCCCTCCTTACTTTGACCAAAAGTTCCTAAAAGTTCCAACTCCATCCCCAATGCCGTTCCCTAGACAAACAGTATTTCAGAGAACTGGATACACATTGTTCCTTTCGTTACCTCTGCCCCTGACCCAAATCAAAATTTCAAGTGACGTAGCCCCTCCTCCAACAACCGTCAAAGTTTCAAATTGATCCCTTAAGCTGCTTTATTTTAAAAAATGAAGTTGTTTTCATCAGCATAATTGCGTAAGACTTTTTTAAAACACTAAAACGTCTGAGGAATAGGATAAAGCAATAGTTCGAAAACTTCAAACATTTCAGAAGAATTTTTTTTATTGTTATTTGACATTTTGACAGAAAGACGCATTAAGAAATTTCTTTGATATATAGGTTTCTTGTTATTTTTACTACCATATTGTTCCATTTTAAACAAACCTAATCCCTAATTAAATAAGTCAACATGCTATTTATATTCTCTTAAGTGGTTAACTTGGAAAAGCACACCCATAGATAAGATTCACAGATTTATATTCAGAATTTTATGGAACTATTCATAGCATTGAAATGACACAGAAAAAAATGACACTCTGCTCCGCTGATTCAACATATTTGAAAAAACTCATCATGGTTGCAGCGGTAGCTGCAACCTAGTAAAGAGCGAACCAAAGCCCATAGTAATCAAAAGTTGAGAAACATGTATTCAAAACACTGTCGAGTGAGACAAAATTTCCATCTGACACTGAATCAGGAATGGTAACTATTGTTTCGGTTAATCTTAGAAGTAAAAGTTTATCGGGAAAAGAAATTTATGGTGATTTCAAAAAAGAGCCTGAAACCCCTTAAAAATGGTGTCAGATCCAAATAAAAAGCGCACCATTGGAATCAGTATGGTCCAAAACCTTTCGTAGGATAATTACAGTCTCCCACCTTGAACGCCAAGGAAAATGCCTTTTTTTGCAGTAATTTTTTTTTCTAGCAGTTCTAGGGGGTGGCCAGAGCATCATAGAGAGATGTATAATGGCTCATTCGAAAGGGAATTCAATTTTTAAGTGCCCTTTTTAAGTGACCGACAATATTGGAGGGCAAATAGCCCACCTCCCTACAGGCCCCCTCCCCCAAACTAGTCCTATAAAAATTTTTAGATAGCTATTTTTTTAACATAATTCAAAGGTCCAATATATATGGTTTTGATGATGACATGGCCCTCCATAGTCCCTGGGGAAGGGCAGTATGTGGTATCGGGCGTATCGATTTCGGGCGGATTGGTATAGCATGTATCGTATCCAGAATATCGGTATCGGTATCCGTTGTTGTTTTTTTTCAGTCATTTTCTAGGCTCATTTTTTGAAGCATTTCCCGGCAAGGTATCATGGTTGCAGCGGTAGCTGCAACACAGGAAAGAGCGAACCACAGCCGATAGTAACCAAAAGTTAAAAAACGCGCTTTGAAAAAAACTGCCTAGTGAAAAAAATCCCATCTAACACTGACTCAGGAATGTTAACTATTATTTCGGTTCGTCTTAAAAGTAAAAGTTTATTGCAAAAGGAAGTTTATTGTGATTTCGAAAAAAAAGCCTCAAACCCCTTGAAAATGGCGTCAGATCAAAACGAAAAGGTGTAACATTGGAATCAACGTGGCCGAAGACCTTGTACAGGGAAGTTACAGTACCCCTCCCTTAAAAACAGGGAATATCACTTTTTTACATCGGTAGCACTAATCTGTCTTCCGTTTTTTTGTTGTTGTTTGTTTTCTTTCTTTTATTTTTCAACAGGCCTAGCGGGCTACCAGAATATCATAGAGAGATGCTTAATGGCTCATTCAAAAGCTATTTTTCATATCTACGGGCTTTTTATAAATTCTACCATCTGCCAGTGCCATATGCCACTAAAATGGCACTTTTTGTACTATTTCTCAAGGATGGCACTAGCAGGCTACCAGAACTTCGTTGACAGATCTTTTATAGCTCATATAACAGATATTGCACATATCTACGTATTTTATATAAATTCCACCATCATCAAGCTCCAAATGGCACTAAAAACGGCACTTTTGGTGTCGTGTCTCAAGTGGAAAGGCTGGGGCTGTTGGGCTAGCAGAACTTATAAAAGTGATGTTTAATGACCCATTTGAAAGCTATTGCTCTTATATACGTGTTTTTTTTTATATCAATTTTACATTCTAAGTGCATATAGCACTGAAAGCAAAACTTATGGTGTCACTTCTTAAGTGGAGAAGCTCTGAAGCACTGTAATAGTTATGTTCCAGAATCCTTAACTGGAGGTTAATAAGACCCCCTCCCGTAACACTCCCCTCCCAGCTCCTTAGTCAGTTTCATAAATCGTCTGCTCATCAGTAAGCTACTGAAACACTAGCAGGCTACCATACCGTCGTAGATAGATGTTTAATGGCTCAAATATAAGCTATTGATTATATTTACAAGGATTTTAAAAATTCTACCATCTATTAGATTTACAGATTTTAATGTTAACTAGTTTCTGAGGAGAGTTTGCAATGAACTCTTTGTCATGGCTGAAGCATTAGCTGCAACCTAGTAAAGAGCGAACTCCAGCGCATAGTAACTAAAAGTTAGAAAATGTTAAATCGGTCGTTTTTTCTTCTTTATTCCAGGCCTAGCGGGTTACTAGAACATCATAAAGAGATGCTTAAGATATTATTCAAAATCTATTTCTCATATATATGTGGTCTATATAAATTCCGCCGTGTGCAAGTGTCATATGGCACTAAAAAAGGCACTTATGCCGTTTTTCGAGGGGTGGGGTTAGCGGGCTACCAGAACATCTTAGATAGATTTCTGATAGCTCATATGAAAAATATTGCTCATATTTACGTTCTTCTTATAAATTCCACCATATGCAAGTTTCAAATAGCACTTAAAACGGCACTTTGGTTCCATGTCTCAAGTGGAAAGCAAGGGCGAGTGAGCTACTAGAACGTTTTAGAATGATGTTTAATGGCTCATTTGAAAACTTTTGCTCATATCTGCGTGCTTTTTATAAATTCTACCGTTCGTAAGTAAGATATAGCACTGAAAACAACATTTTTGGTACCACTTCTTAAGTGGAAAATCTTGGAAGCATAAAACAGTATCATTGTAATAATTATGGTCCAAAACCCTTAACTGGAGGTTTGCAAGAACACCTCCTGTATCTTCTCCTTTAGTCCCCCTTAATAAGCTACTCAATTAAAGTCCTACAAACATTAATATATTAAACTACATTATTATAAGCGTGGTTCTGTCAGTACAGCGCTGGACTTCAAATTAGATCATGCTTTCAATTCCAGCTTGGATTTTTTTTTTCAATCATGGTTTGTCCCTTCTTATGATTATTTTTCAGATAATCCACTATTTTTGCAAGCGTGCTGCGCTCATTTTTTAAGGCATATCCCGGGAAGGCAGATTTTAAACCTTTAACTCATATCTACGTACTTTTTTTTTATCAATTTTACCAAACCAAAAATGCCATATAGCACTAAAGCGGGCACTTTTGTTACCACTTCTAAGTGAAAGAGTTTGGAAGCATAAAACGGTACCATTTCAATAATTATGGTCCAAAGCCCTTAACTGGAGATTTATAAGATCCCCCCACATATACTCCCCCTCCTAACCCTTAGTAAGTTTCATAAATCGCCTAGTTATATTAAAAGTAAAAGATTATTGCGAAAACAAGTTAACTAAAACTAAAAACTTTTCAACTAAACATCTACCAAAAATTAAGCTTGATTGATCAACAGTTTTGAATTGAAGCTTCAAACTTTACTCTGCGATGAAGCCTGTGTGCTAGTTCTAAAGGCGGTAATTGAGAGGAAGGGACGTCCTTGCTCCCTTAGTTTTTGCTCTTGCTTAGGTTTTCAAATCACCTTTTTTTTGGTTATTTCATTGGAAAAGGCACTTGTTTCAGTTAAAAAAGTTATGGAAACACCCGAAATTGCATTTTGTGGGAATGTGCTATTAAGTCAAATTAATATAAAGCTATTAAGTATAAATATAAGCTGTTAAATGAGCCCTTAAACAGCTTTCTTTTGTTACAGTACGTCGCCTGAAAGTGGTTTCGTCTAAATTAACAATTTTTGGCGAAACCGAGTTACAAACGCTATCTCGTGTAAAAAAATTTATTTCGATTGGTCTAATTGACATTGCTTTAAGATGTTTCTAACTGCCTGTATTTTGCAGTTCTCCTTTGCCGAATCACATATTTTTCGATTTCTTTAAAGTGGTTTTGCTGAATCGCATACGGGATTATAGCATGGTCTGTTTTGTCAGAAGTTGCTGATTTGCTGAATGCGACCTTGGATAAGCAGAAGACGATCCTTCTTATCTTAGTGAACAAGATGAACATAGTGATGCGATGTTCGTGAAGAAAAAAAAAGCTTGCTGAAAAAATGGTACTGAATTATTTGAGGAGGTCAAAACCTCTCATGCAAAACATATGAAAGGAAAACTAGAAATCAAAGAAGAAAGTGGTAAAGACAGGGCTTTGGATGACCCCTTATTGTGTTTTGATATGGAAAACGTTTTTTTCTTTGCCAAAAGGGGATGTTTCGTCCTTCTTTTTTTTTACAAAAGGAAGATCACTTGCTTTCACTTAACTGCTATTCTTACCTTTCGCAGACATACAGGAGAGCTAATCAAGAAAGTGTATTGTTATTTGTGCTCAGAATGTCTTGCTAGTAGAAGTGGAAATGATATTACCAGTGGTCTTTGTGCTATCCTTGATTAGGTTTTTACTACCTATCCTGACATCAGAAACTTTGATTAAATGGTCAGATTCATATTTGCCTCAAAATCGTAATCAAATGATGAGCTGCATGGTGCAGGACATCCGGAAGAAATATTCACACGCCCAGAGTATAACGAAGAAGTTTTCTGAGCCTGGTCATTCCACGATTCAGGAAGTCGATGCTCTTCACAGCGTCATTGAAAGGTCTTTGAAGCACAAGGAAGTCTTTTCGCTACTAGACTTGACAAAAAAGCTTTTGATTGTTCGGCCCCGTGACCCGTTTGTCATTATTCAAATGACCAAGCAGAAGTTTTTTGATTACGCCAAAACGTCCAAATACTATAAACATAGCTTAGTGCCCTTTTCAAAGGTGAAATTATTACAGTTTAAGCAAGGACTATGCAAAAGGGTGTTCTACAAAACTTCGTTTGCGGGTACTACTCTTTCTGTAGCGCTGATTGCACCAGAGGCTAGACCAAGGAGGCCATTGCCCAATGTGACAGTAGTGAATGTTGTGTGGAAAGGTTGCTGCCTATTGTACCTTCAAGTACAGAAGTTGAGTTGCCAACAGCAAAAATAAAAGACCTAGAATCACTTTACCGTTGCATGCCAGCTGTAGATGTGGCATATATGAAAAGTCTTATTAGAAGTCGTAACAGAGCTGAGGTACCTAGTATTTCGGCTGAAATCACAGCGCGTCCCGAAGTAGCCTCTGCCGTTAATGCTCCGAAGGTTAAAACCAGAAATTGCTAATTGTCCAGTTATTTGTCAAAATTAAAAATTGTGTATCAAATGAAATACGTTTTGCCGAAAGTCGAATTTCTAATTCATGCTGAGCCAATTCCGTTTTGCCATATCTTACCTATGTTCCGGAATTTTAAGGTGGTTTTGCCGAAACTGATATTCATTCCGTTTTATCTCAGGAAAGGCTCACCTTAGGCCAATAGAAACAAGCACAACGATTTAAGCAATTTTTCTTCTTAATTTTGAAACAAAACTCAACGCTCTAGCTTTAGCCGATTCTGAGATACAAATATCAAAATTTTCAAACTCGTTTTTCTCTCTCGTTTTCGGAAAAACAGATTTGGCAAAACTACTTTCAGGTGACGAGTAGCCATCTAGTTTCTGACAGTCAGTAAGTGATTTATAAAGCCCTGTCTTCATTTTGGCTTTTTCAGGCGAAGTCGCCCGATTAAAAACAGGTTTTTGCTCATCGAAAAAAAAACGTTCCTAAAAAACATGTATTGTTTTATGAAGTAGGGATAATGAACTTTATGTTATAGACTGAAAGTTTTTCTTAGCTGTCAAGGTTGTTTGCATTATTTTCTAGAGGTGTCTTATCTCACCTAGATCAGTGATAATTAGAACATATATTAAAAATAAGTTTTCAACTGAAACTAAGAAGCGACATTAAAACTTAAAACGAACGTACATTATTCCGTATAAATAAAAAAGATCATGGCAGCGTTGTTCTACATTAAATTTTAATCAAAAACGAACAAAGATTAATTTTAAACAACAAAGTTTTTCCGACAGAAGTAAAGAGTGAAGTTGAAACTTAAAACGAACAAAAATTATTACTTCCCAGCCTATTTAATATATATTAATAAAACTAGTACAAATAAACCAAGTAACGCTTTTAGCATTATTTTCCTTATGCTTTTAGCATTATACAAAACTAGCGCTTTACTGAAAACACAAAATAATATAGGAATTTTGGTACAGTAAAAGCAAACCAATAAAGGACACTTTTTATAGAATCAAAATATTATCAATCCCTTTAGGATCAATCTGTTTTAAGATAAAGCAACAATACATTTTAGGATTTTGCTTTATTTTTTTACGTTTAACTTGGTAGCATTTCTGCACAATGGCTCAGTTCAATGACTGGCTCTCGTTTTGGTTCTGAAAGGGACATGTCATGATTAGTTTGTATACATGTTTGAAGTATGGCCATCTTGATAGTATTATGACTATAGAATAGCTTTAGAATTTGTATCATAGCTTGAAATTCACTCTTGTATAGAGAGTAGTAATCGGATTTTCAGAGTTCGTATTATGTCTTATTTGATCTTCATTTCAAGTGATACTAAAGCATATTTCTTACAATTTAAGACTGTATATTACTCACTACTGGTATTAGAGCTGGTAAGAGCAAAATGCTGCTTTATAAATCAATCAAATATTTCTGTACGCTGTTCAATTACTTCGCGGCTATTAAAAATTATTTAGTTTTACGCTTATGTTTTTAAGATAATTTAATTGTATACTGAAAGTTACTGATGTCACAACTGGTTTAAGACTATGAAAAGCTTTATAGATTCGTTTAGTGTTGTCAGGCTACATACACACTTTTGACTCTTAAATCAATAATCCCGTATTTTATACTTGACTTTTGTGTGTTTTCAGTAAAGCGCTAGTTTTGAATAATCCTAAAAGCATAGGGAAAAAAATAATTAGTTGGTTTATTTGTACTAGTTTTATTAATATATATTAAATAGGTTGTGAAGTAATAATTTTTGCCCGTTTTAAGTTTTCAATTTCACTCTTTACTTTCCTCGAAAATATTTTTTTTTTTTAAATTAATACAGTCAAAACAGTTCGTGGTAACGAACTGTAAGTAAGGAGCGATGCGGCTCAATAGTAACCGAAACTAAAAGAAGCAGAGTCTTGATACCAATAGACACATCAAAAGAATCGAATTTTGATGCTTCTTTAAAATACACAAATTCCTCGAATTTAATGGTACTCATCAAAAGTTACGAGCCTGAGAAAACTTTCCCGATTTTTGAAAAAAAGGGGGAAACCCCCAAAACATCAAGTGATCTTAATGAAAATCATTCCATCTGATTCGGCTGCAAGTTATGAACTTTGCCCATTGTTTACGTATAGTATTGGTTATTGGGAAGTATACAGACGTTATCAGGGTTTTTGGTGGGGGGGGGGTCATGGGGTTAGGTGGGAGGATCTTTCCATGAAGGAATTTTAAATGGGGGAAGGGAATTTCCGCGCAGGGGGAGCTGGATTTCCCAGCATTCTTTAAGAAACGATCAGAAATTATATAAAAAAAAAAACATGAAACAATTTTCTAACTGAAAGTAAGGAGCAACATTAAAACTTAAAACGAACAGAAATTATTGTGTATATTATGGGGATCACCCGCTTGTCAATATCTCGCTCTTTGCACAAATCTTTTTAGTACTTTCAAAAGAGTTACTTGTTGTGATTAAACGGCCTTTGTGATTCACGAGTCATTCTTAAAGAATTGGGACAAATTCAAACATTAGCGTAAAGAGCGATGTATTGATAAGGTGCGACCCCCTTCGTATACGTAATAATATCTGTTAGTTTTGAGTTTTAATGTTTCTCCTTACTTTCAGTTAAAAAAAAAAATGTTTCCTTATATAATTAAAATAAAGATAAACAGCATTTCGTAAAATAATCTATTCAAGTTTTACACAGGCTCTAATTAACAACCAACGTTCTATTAATTTTATAGGTTGACTCTTAAGAACAAGCAATTTTTATTTTATTCCAGGGTATCAGATTGTCACAAAACCTTTTTTTTTTAGTAAAAAACCTAAATCAAACAGTTCGGGGTAACGAATTGTAAGTAAAAAGCGACCCGGCTCAATAGTAACCGAAACTCTAAAAAATGGAATTTTTATAGCAATAGATAAATCTAAAGAATGGGAAATTATGCTGATTTCAAATATATAAGTTTCATCAAGTTGAGATCAAAAGTTATGAGTTATAAGTTTCATTTACCTATCAAAAGTTATGAGCCTGAGAATATTTGTCTTATTTTAGGAAAAAAAAGGGGGAAACGCCCTACAAAAATCATAGAATATTAATGAAAAAACACACCATCAGATTCATCATATCAAAGAACCCTACTGTAAAGGTTTCAAGCTCCTATCTATAAAATGTGGAATTTTGAATTTTTTGCCAGAAGAAAGATCACGGATTCGTGTTTATTTGTTTTATTTTTTTCTTTCCAGGGGTGATATTATCGACCCAGTGGTCCTAGAGTATCGCGAGAGGGCTCAATCAAATTGAAATAAAAAGTTCTAGTGCCCTTTTTAAGTGACCAAATAACTGGAGGGCAACTATTAATGCTAAAATAGCACTTTCGTGCTACAGGTGGCAACCCAGAGCGCTTGCTACAGTTCTATACATAATGAAATAATGCTTCCCAAAGTTACCCGATCGAAATTTTGAAATTTTGAAATAACACATTTTGTTCAGCATAGTCGAAAAATCTTATAACTTTGCCTTTGAAGATGACATAATCCCCCACAGTCCCCGGGGGAAGGGATGCAAGTTGTGAACAATGCCCATTGTTTACCTATAGCATTAATTATTGGGAAATATATAGACGTTTTCAGAGGGGATTTTTTCTGGTGAGGATGGAGTTGAGGGAGAAGGTTACATGGTAGGATCTTTCCATAGAGGAATTTTTTGTGGAGGAAGGGAATTTTTCCTGAAGGGGGCACCGAATTTACCGAACAAAAATTAAAAGACGAATTCTGAATAAAATTAATTTCTTAATAAAAGACGATCAGAAATAAAAAAAAAAGTTTTTTCAACTGAAAGTAAGGAACAACATTAAAACTTAAAACGAAGAGAAAATACTACGTACATGAGGGGGTTGCCTCTCCTCAATAGCTCGCTTTTCCGCTAAAGTTTTTTTTAACTTTTAAAAGAGGTTATTATTCTAATTAAACACCCTTTGTGGTTCAGGAGTCATTCTTAAATAACTGGAACAAAAATCAAACTTTGGTTCCTATAAGGTTATTATTAGTTAAAAAAAGGTAAACTTAATATGTAAATTTCGTTGTAATTATTCATGTACGGTAAGCAATCTTCAAAACCTGCATTAATTCAAAAACGTTCAGAAATTAAATAGAAAAAAAAACAAGTTATATTTTTAAAACTGAAAGTAAGAAGCCATATTAAAACTTAAAACGAACAGAAATTATTCTGTATATGAAAGGGGCCGTCCCATCCTCAACGCTTCACTCTTTAAGCTAGATGTTGACTCTTTCTCACATCTCTACTTTTTAAAAGAATAAAAAACTTTAGCGTAAGGATCGAGGCGTTGAGGAGGGTACCTGGAGGATATTTCCTCCGGGTCTCCTCCAATCCCAGGTCGCAATCCCTTGAGGGATTTCCTCCAGGTATTTACTGAAAAACACTAGTGAATTAACGACAGTGGAAGAGCTTCACACAAATTTCTAAAAACTGTTATTCCTTAGGGGTCAAATGTCTCACCTGTAACTCATTTATGGCTACCCAAGAATTAGGTGGAAATCCTTGGAGCATTGGAACCAGAAACTGTAAGCAGCCAGACCAATGACCAATAAGCAACATCATGCAAATAAGATTGAAAATCCTCATGAATACACTCGCCATGTTGAGGAACTGAAAATAAAGTATTTGAATTACTTGTCATTTACTAGTTGTTGAATTAGTTACGTGTTTTTTTTTACTGACCACTTTTGCGTTGATTTCTACCAGGGCTATAAATTTTGGCTAGTTGTGCATTTTTTTTTTTGTAAAAATGATATTTTGGTGGCACTGATACTTGCCTGGGAGGCCACTCTGGCTTTGGGCTTCTGAGTGTATGCCACTGGCATTGTTGAATTTTAATTAATTATGCTCACTAATTTTTTTTGGAAAGTGAAAAGCGTAGAGATGTGTTTTTCAAGGAGCTAAAAAAACAAAACAAAAAACGGATAAAGGTAATAAAACAATAAAAGTCTCTAGAAACCAGACGGAGAGATAGTGGAAAATATATCCCATTATAAATAAAGATGATACAACTGTTTCTCAGAGGTGCAAATTAGGAGGTAGCAGCAGGAGAGGGCAATTAAAGCCCTAGATGGAGGTGCAGTATTTCCGAGGATACATGCCTCGTGTTGCCACTATTTTATGGGACACCCTAGCAAAGTGGATGGCATGCTGGAATTGTAATTCTATGTCCTTTGGGATTAGGGTTTGAGTATTTTATAGTATATAATTCATAATATAATATAACACATTCGAGTATTTCATAATATAATATACTAAGCGTTGGAATGAGGGTCAGCGGTATGACTCTGCTAGCTCATTTTCCAATTTTTATTTCTTAATTTTTTATGTATTTTCAATTTCTAGAAAATGGAAAAAGATAAAAGTGACCTCTTAGATTGAAAAAAAACAATGTTTTTAAATCTTATTTCAAAAAAAAGCTCTATTCCCAATTCTCAAACTGAGGCCACTGCTACTTCTTTATCTCTATAACTAATTACAATAATTATTTTTTTTTCATACCTTTCCAACAAGAGCCCCCAATTTACGAAAATGTAGAGAAAAAAAACAAAAAAAGTATTCAATCTTTGATTCAATTTTTTCCATAAAAATACCAAAACTAATTTTTTTTCAAAATCTAAGGAGGGAGGCCATAACATTTAGAGGGACATTAAGATCAAGAGGTGTAATTGCCACCCCTGTAATCCAAATGATTGGGGGATTGGTTTTGGGTGCATTTATGTATTTAGGTATAATAAGCTCTTGCCTCCTGTTTTGATTTCAGGAGTATCGGAAGTCAGCACTGTCTTAAGAGATAATTACTTGCTTTATTTACTAAAATTTGTCCATTTTATTTGGCAAACGACATAAACGAAGCTTACTTTATTTCGCAGTCATGGAAACCTGGAACAGATACAAAGGAGACGTTGGTGAAATATAAACAAGTCCTAGGCTATGAGGATTAATTCCACTTTAATTAGTTGTCACTAGCAGGGGGTCGTTAAACAGAATCTTTAAGAATAAAATATGGAGGCTATCTCTACGAAATTGGAATGTTTGATGGTTTGATGGCTTTGTTTTTTCTAAGCAAAAATGGGCCTAAGTTTTGGTCAGATCAGGGTTATACATAGAATTTTGTTTTTAAAGATGAACAGGATTTTAATGATGGGGAAATGGGTATTTCTCCATTAGGAAGATTAGGATGGGGAAGCTGAAAAAAATGAATAGGTGAAATATCTACAAAATACAAGAAAATAGAGAAAAACATATTAAGACAAACTACATTAGAGCCCAGAATCAGCTGTAAATGGAAAAATCTGATCAGAAGTGTTTACCAATACAACCATGAAGCCCAGGATGAATCTTCAAATTAATTAATTCATATTGTGAATAAGGTAAACATTCGAATTGACCTGATACAGCTAAAACCAGTGACGCAAAGAGTAAAAACTTTTCTTTCTGTTTACTGGATAAAAATTTGACATAACTATTGCAGTTAAAGACAATAATAAATAAAAGGGTGGGGCTATTCAAACTCCCTGTCTGACATATGATTAAACTAAACTGACTGGCTTAATAAATTAGGCCACAAAATAAACCAATGAAAGTAAAGTACACTTTATACAGGAAAATACAGGAGAGTAATCTTCCTTTTTCTCTTTGGTGATACTCTTTTTTGTGGTTAAGACTCCAGATGTGCCCAGGATTTGGAGCCGCAGTCCTGGAGATCTAGGAAGTTGGGTACAACTTCGAAAAAACATAAAATTTAGCGAATTATAAGGGAAAAAAGGAAAAAAAAAATTAGGTTACAGGGCACGCGCCCAAATTACACTTCTACCATGTGTACGTAACTACTTATTACCATGTGTCGTGATACAAAAATGAATGCTAAAGTTCGGATAAAAGATTTTTGATTAAAGCATGTTTTATTTCAGGGTCTCTAGCTAAATTTTAATAAAAAGCAATGTATTAATACAAGCATCTACAAATGTTATTGACGACTAAAAAATTTTCAAAACAGTTTTTAGCAAAAATGCTAAAAAGAAGTCGAAGAATAAACTAAAGTTACAATTAGGATCTTACCTAAAATTTTTGATGTAGAGGGTCTCAGCTTTGTAGCACTAGACTGAAATCTTAAAGTAAGTGAAAAAAACACATAGTAATATTTTACTGAACCTACTCTCTCCTCCAGGGTGGTTCTTACATTTGCCAATGGCCTTGGTAATAAATACAAAACCCTAAACGATTATTGACATTGACAAAAATAATTGACAAAAATATTTGCATCGAAAGTTTGTTTATTCTGATTCAATTTATGTGCGCAAACACAATTTTAATTAAAATTTATTACCATAGAGAAATTGGAATAGCTTTGTAAAAAGAGGATAACAACCTAGAAAGGGTGACACTTAAAAATTTGCACTGTTAAATTTAAATTTCTTAGAGCTCTCAAATCCTTAACTAAAAAATAAAGGAAATATTGTATGTTTCCCGAGATGGGCAGTCATGGATGTATATGTGCTAGTGCGTGTTCCTCTTTTTTTATGGGTTATCGTTCGAAACAGGAGTCTTAAAATATCCGTTTGGGGATCGTCAGAACCAGAGCGTGAAGTTGAAGTGCCCTTACAAAGTAGAATTGATATTGTGCTACTGCGATGTCTAGATTTCTACTTTTGCACGCCACAAAAGAGCCATTTGACCCGAATATGATAAAATTTCGATGAATTGAAAATTCTTAGAAAGCCTATTAGTAAAAAAAAGCTACAATAAATCAGACCGAAAATTTCTAGGTAATCATAATTTCAAATCAATACTGAGGGGAGAAGGATGTTTGCCCCGGTAATATCTTTCATTTAGAGAAATATATTTAAACTTTAAAGTTTTAATCGATGTTGTACATGGTGTGTTATTGTCAATTTTATACATGTCAATGTTATGTCAATGTCAAGATGTCTATATCAAGATGTCAATGTTATAGATGTTGATGAAGCATCTATATGCTAATATAGATGCTTCCAAATTTTCAAATGCCGAACTGCTGCAACAAAGATTTCAGCTTTAGCAACAAGAGTGGAGAAAGATGGGTCGGCTACTTTCAACTAATTAGGACAATATATTTCTATTTTCTAAGGCAAACACAGTTTACTAAGGTCTAGGTACGAGCACAGTAATTTATTTCGAGTGGGGGTAATAATAAAGAAACAAAAACTTGTATTTGATAATTTTAATTAGAAGTGCACAAAATTCTGTAAATTTTAGGATTGTAGGGGGGGGGGCTGACCCAAGATTTCACTATCCCTTCCGAGGCTTTATACTCAAAGGTTTTTTCTTTTGGAAAATTTTCAAAGACTTACTGTACATTAAAACAAATAAAACATTTTTTTTCAGAATACTACTAGTCTATGGCTAGTGAAAGGAAAAAGAAAAAAAAACTATCATACGAATGTTTAGCCTATACCGAACGTGGCGTCTTCAACGTGGAGAACAAATAATTGAAAATAAAACTGCGTGGGAATATGTAAAATAAAAAAATATATAAATTATACAATAAAACCGAATATAAATAATTGCTATTCCGTGACACAAATAATGGAAGTAGAATATACAATATAAAACCGTTGTCCAGAGGAGTGGCTCTCTTTTATATTTAAATTCTGCGACTTGTGTCATAGAGTAGCAATTGCATATATTTGCTTTGATCATTTTCTTTTTGTTCTTATTTGATTTTAAAGTTTCATCCTATTTTTTGGTATATTTTTATTCTAAGTTTCTTCTTCTCCACGCTGAGGACACCCTGTTTGATAACGGCGAAATACATGTGTTATTGTTTCCTTTCTTTCTCTTCCTAGTGGTCATAGACCTGTTATTTTTCTCAAAATTTCTTGCTTTGTTTTGTCATGATAGGCCGATTTGGCCTTAGATCTTTTATTCGTATTTTACTTTGTGTCAGCTTAATGTAAAGAACATCCTAAAAAACCAGTTTTAAGGATTATAAAATTGCAAACTCCTACTTTATGCTAAAATTATCTACTTTACCTACTTTAGGCTATTTTAGGCATAATCTTTTAGGTTAAGGATTATGGAAGTGCAAAGTCCAACTTTAGGCTAAAATTATCTACTTTACCTACTTTAGGCTACTTTAGGTATAATCTTTTAGGTTAAGGATTATGGAAGTGCAAGGTCCTACTTTAGGCTAAAATTATCTACTTTAAATACTTTAGGCTACTTTAGGCATAATCCTTTAGGCTAAGGATTATGGAAGTGCAAGGTCCTACTTAAGGCTAAAATTATCTACTTTACCTACTTTAGGCTACTTTAGGCATAATCTTTTAGGCTAAGGATTATGGAAGTGCTAGGTCCTACTTTAGCCTAAAATTATCTACTTTACCTACTTTAGGCTACTTTAGGCATAATCTTTTAGTCTAAGGATTATGGAAGTGTAAGGTCCTACTTTAGGCTAAAATTATCTACTTTAGGCTACTTTAGGCATAATCCTTTAGGCTAAGAATTATGGAAGTGCAAGGTCATACTTAAGGCTAAAATTATCTACTTTACCTACTTTAGGCATAATCTTTTAGGCTAAGGATTATGGAAGTGCAAGGTCCTACTTTAGGCTAAAATTATCTACTTTACCTACTTTAGGCTACTTCAGGCATAATCCTTTAGGCTAAGGATTATGTAAGTGCAAAGTCCTACTTTAGCCTAAAATTATCTACTTTACCTACTTTAGGCATAATCCTTTAGGCTAAGGATTATGGAAGTGCAAAGTCCTACTTTAGGCTGAAACAAATTCAATCCTTCCAGTGAGTGGGATTCAGTTAAAGTCAAATGCCAAAGTTTTGTATTAAGTAATAGTGAACTACTCCTTAGGTAGTATAGACTTGAGATCTAAGGTGTAAGGTCCAAGGTATAAGCGCATATTCAAGACCTAAAATAAGGTTTGACTCGTCGTTGCCTCAAACACGACAAAATGACGGAAAGTAAACTACGTTCTGACGGGATACGATAAATTTTCTGAGCGTAAAGAACCAAGTAACGTCGCCAAGTGAATTTGGACTGATATTTCTTGTTCAAAATGAAGTTTTCTTTCCAGAAAAAAAAAGACTTTTTTGAATACCAATTTTATTCACAATTATAATATTGGATATCCACTTGTGCATGAACAGTAAGTTTTATTTACTTTAAGTTTATGTTTTTTACCAGAAGAATTTTCAACTCTGCCTTGAAATAGTGGTGAACGAATATTGATGCATTCTAATTATTGTTGTAAACACCAAGGAGACAACGCCGTTAGGGCCAAATGGACTTCAAAGAAGACAGGAATCTTGGAAACAAATTTGGTTGTATTGATTCTTGACGCTCTAATAAGAAAAATGTTGTAACAAATTTGTTTTTTAGAAGAGCACAAATTATATTCTAGCTTTGAGAAGGTTTAAGTAGACGATACCCCTGTTTCAGTTGTGTTGATTTCTGGTCATTTTAACTTTGACGTGATTATTCATTTTATTTTCTTTAATAGGGTTCATTTATTCATTCATGGTATTTTGTGTTCATTTTAAGTTAGACTTATTGCATAAGTTAACTTCCACTTATTTTAGGATTTAATACTGCTCCTTACTTTTCTTTGAAAAACTTTTTTATACGTATTTTTAGACTAATTTATATTCGTTTTCAATTGGGAAAGTTTTCTAACGGGTTAAAGGTTAGAATTTTTCTAAATCCCTTTTCTGCTTTTCTGCTGAAGAATTGAAATTTCTGATTGAATTTAAATTTTCGGAAAGTTCTGATAATTTAGTCTTAGTTTTGTACAAAATGTTTTTAAATAATGTTTTACTTTTTTCAATCAAACTATTTTTTGTTTTATGTCGACATAATTAATATTCTTAAAGATTTCTGAAGAAGTCTGTAATTCTTAAGAACTCTTAAGAATCTGAAGTGACTATTGGATCAAATGCTTTTTAGTGACTGTGTTTTTTTATTCTTGTATTTTCTTTGTTGTCTGCATTCTGGCCATAAGATCATGGAGGGGGGGGGGAGGATGTGCCGATGCATTTTATTGCTATAATTAATGTTTGGTTGCGGAATAAGCTATCTATCTATTATCTAACAACAATTACTAATGCCGATTTGTTGAACGAGTTCTATTATAACATTAGAAGCAATTATAGTTTTTGATTAATTTGCCATTTCTTTCAGTGTTTTAATAGTGTTTATGCTCGATGACAATATGAGCCATCTTCAGTTTCGATCGGTATTCGTGCTCGGAAATTTTTCACCAAACAAAATTACGTCCTGTTACGAATATTCTTTAGTAAAGAAGCCAAATTACAACTGCTTCAAGTTTCATTCATCATTTTGACTAAAAATTTTATCAAGATCTTTCACAAGACCATTTTTTTTACTATTTACACTAAAACAATATAACTTTAATGCATCAGCCTTAACAGACCTTCCACTTAAAGTATCTAGTCCATATTTAATTAGGAACAAACCATATATTATATTTGTATCGATTTGTTGCTAGAGTCGAGGATGGGAATTAAGTGCATCCAATATATATTGAATTTAAAGAGACTGAACTTCAAATACTTTTTACTCCCTTCACGATTAAAGCGAATGCTCTACCCGTTATTTCACAAGTGCATTTTTTGATCTTGCTAGAACATGACGTGTATTTTGTCCAAAAATGTTGCATGCCAGACATCATCGCCGAGCCAGGTTTTTGTAGACTTGAAGCACCTATTCAAAATCCTAATTAGGAGCTAAACCTGTAGTTTTATTTACATATCTGTTTGTTTTTGTAAGTGTAAAATTCATAATTGCAGAGATAAAATCCGTGTTTGGAACAAAGAGACTGAATTTCAAATACTTCGCGCTTCGTTCACCATTCCAGCACAACTGCACCAAGTCGTCCACAAAAGAAATATTGCACTTTAGCAAGAGCGTGAAGTCTATTTGAGTCAAGCCTTTTATTCACGTGATGGCTTCTATATCCTTTCAGAAGACCTTCTCTCGAAGCATTCAAAACATGATTCTAACTAGGTTACAACCTCACACTTTATTTAAATACCAGCTTAATTTTGGCAAAAAGAAAAATTAGGAATTAAAAAAATTAAATTCAAATTTTGAAATAAAGAAATTAGTTTCCAGTTACTTCATGCTTTGCTCGTGATTCTAGTTAAAGCTTTGCCAAGTCTTCCCTAGAAGTACACACTGTACTTTCACAAGAGCGCGAAGTTTAATTTGGACCGAATAGATCAAAATTGAGTAGATCTTCTACTTGGAGCTTTAATTCATAATTTATTTAGGATGCAATCTTCCAGTTTACACATTTACAGGCTAATTTCTTTATACAATTCTAAAAATGCTTTTAGCATAAAATTCTTGGGATTATTAAGATCAAATATATATTTAGAATAAAGGAATAAATTTCAACTGTTCCATGCTTCGTTCAAGATTCGAACTAAAGCTTCATCAAGCTTCAGATACTCCACAAGAATGTTTGTTTGACTGTTGCAATAGCGCGACACTTACGTGATTTTAAACTCTGACTCACAAGACGCCTTTTTTCGGACTAATCCTTAAGGACATTTAGCTTGATTAATTTAATTCAAGGTCACAAAGTCTTAACTAGGGAATGAACTTCCATTTTACCAGTTTTACTATCTACAAATTACCAAGAGTTATGAACTATAGAGATGAAATTTGAACTTTGAATGGAGACAACAAACTTCAACTACTTCATGCCTCGTTCAACATTCGCAAGAGCGTTACCAAGCACTTCCACAAAAGCATTATATCCCTTTATAGGAGCATAGAATTTATTTGGGCTAAAAATTGACTTACGGCATCATTTCATCGCATCTGATTCTATAATATCTTCCCGTTTAATCATTTAGTTGTAGGTCTTAATCAAAGACCTCTTCTTCTCTAAGACTTCTTCTATTTCATTTATTTGTCAATTTAGTTCTGCGTGAGACTTTAGGAAGTCAAGAGATCAAATTTGATTTTCAAATAGAGATCGAATTTCGACTACTTCATGCTTCGTTCATCATTCGAGCTAAAGCTTTTACCAAGTGCATAAGCAGTATTATTTCGAGAGGACGGACAAATTAACCATGCATAGGATGGTTACCTTAATAATAAGGCCATTTTTGTTGAAAGGTAGATTAGAAGTTTTGCATTGGCCTTCAGAACCCAACCGACCTCGTCTCTCAGTCTGCTTTTTTCGGATGTTTTGCAAGATCTAGAGAAAGATAAGGCAGATGCTGAACATTAAGAAAGTTAGTAGAAAAGAAAAATGGAATGCATACAGAGAAATGCCAAACTTTTTTAGAATATTTACTTTTCTTGTGATAGGGAGATAAATTGCCAAAATTGTATATATTGTGTTTTTAGTATCAAGGTCATTTGAAAATAAATTGAACAGGAATATGGAACATTTAAATTATTTAAATATTTGGACTGGTAAGCAGAAAAGTATATAACCATACAGGTCTTGACAAATTAGGAAAAATCAAGAGCTCAATTGTTGATGAAAAAGACGATTTGCAGCTATTTAGTTTTGGTAGTAGCGAGCGTAAATTAAAAGAAATGTGGATTAACAATTAGTACAAATAAGCTAATACATATGGCACTAACATCACAAGAAAGTGTAGCTTTCCTTTGAAAGGGTAGTTGTCTTTGCAAATCCACAGATCGTTAGTTCTCGAATTTCAACATACGAAATATCACTAATTAGTTTCGCTTATTCATTTTAACGCTTCCAAAGGCAACATCGAGCAAAACTTGGTATTGCCCTAAAAATCTGGTAGTTTTTCAACAACCCGATCAGGGCTGTATCGAGGATTTTTGTTCGGGGAGGATTTCTATTCGGGAAGGATTTCTGTTCGAGGACATAAAAAATTTGTTTATATTCATTCTGTTACATTTTTAGGAGTCATGAAACATTTGAGGGGCCCGGGGGGCCCTTCCTCTAATGGATAAGGCCATGAACCCTTTTTTTTTTTATTAAATGGCGATTTTAGAAAAATGACGTTTTATTTCAATTTCCTTTGTACTTTAAACACTTATTCTGAATCAGAATTTTAAACAGAGTCAATTGTCGAAGTTTGTCTCAATTCCTTCATTTAACTAAGATAAAAAGAGGAGAAACTCAGCATTGTTAATTACCCTATTGTAATTATGCATTTAACTTCTTGATCGTTTTCTAGTTTTTTGTTTGTTTTTTTAATTTCGTTTGACTTTTATTGTTACAAGATCAATGAATGGATCATCAAATCTGATTCAACGTCATTATGAGGTCCGTTATGACCTTGGTATTATCTCAAATAATCATTTCATTTCCATTAAAATATCGATTTTTTTTTGTGCTCCTTTCCATGCAAAAGGGGCGATTGTTCACCAAAAAAATATTCATTTATAGAATGAATGTATTTTTTTCTAGAATGTAACAATTTGTTATTTCAGAGAGATGGGCTAATCCAACTGTTTCCAACCTCATACCCTGAATTATTCAGTTTCTTAGATATTCTTGCGTCAAACTGCCTTCGTTTTTAATTTACTTGTTATTCTTAATCTAACAGGAATCTCAAAGGTGCTGGTACTAGCCAGCACCAATATCTGATATGAGCTGTGTTCATTTATATATGACAGGCTTAGACATAGTTTTATCAAATATTTACGGCCTATGCCAGTCTTATTTAAATAGTATTTAACAAGATTTATTTATAATTAATTTAGATTAAATATTGATTTTAAAGGGTGGTGCAATACATGAATGTAATTGCAAATTGGAGCGTTTGAGTACATCGATTTTTTGAAGTTCGGTCCACAAACACCCAATGTGATGCTGAATTCATTGCCTTATTTAAATTTTCTACTTTTTAACTTTTAGGTTGATCTAGCTTAATTAAAACATAGATAAAAATTGCTGATACTAATTTTCATTTACGATATCAAACAGTTCGTGGTAACGAACTGTAAGTAAGGAGCGACCCGGCTCAATGGTAACCGAAACTCTAAAAAACGGGATTTTGATACCAATAGATACATTAAAAGAATCAGATTTTAATTCTGATTTCAAATATATAAGTTTCATTAAGTTTAATCTAACCCATCAAAAGTTATGTGCCTGAGAAAATTTGGCTGATTTTCGAAAAAAGGGGGAAAGACCCCCTAAAAGTTATAGAACCTTAATGAAAATCACACCATCATATTCAGCGTATCAGAGAACCCTACTGTAGAGGTTTCAAGCTCCTATCTACAAAAATGTGGAATTTTCCATTTTTTGCCAGAAGAAAGATCACGGATGCGTGTTTATTTGTTTGTTTGTTTGTTTTTTTTTTTCCCCCAGGGGTGATCGTACCGACCCAGTGGTCCTAGAATATCGTGGGAGGGCTCATTGGAACGGAAATTAAAAGTTCTAGTGCCCTTTTTAAGTGACCAAAAAAAATGGAGGGCAACTAGGCCCCCTCCCACGCTCATTTTTTTCCCAAAGTCACCCGATCAAAATTTTGAGATAGCCATTTTGTTCAGCATGGTCGAAAATATGATAAAAATGTCTTTTAGGATGACTTGATCCCCCAAAGTCCCCAGGGGGAGGGCTGAAAGTTATGAACTTTACTCAATGTTAACATATAGTATTGGTTATTGGGAAGTATACAGACTTTTTCAGAGGAGATTTTTGCTGGTAGGTGGGGGAAGGAGAGGGTCGGGGGCTATATGGAAGGATCTTTCCATGAAGGAAGTTTTAATGGGGGAAGGGACATTGCTATGAAGGGGGCGCCGGATTTCCCAGCATTATTAAAGAAAAAGATCAGGAATTAAATAAAAAAAAACAAGTTTTTCAACTGATCAACTGATTGTGATTAAGAGGTCATTTTTAAAGAACTGGAAAAAATTCGAACATAGTTTAAAGAGCAGGGTATTGACTAGGGGGCGAACCCTCTAATATACGTGTTAAAAATTTATGAATATAGAAGTTCGTTACGTAAGTTAATTCTAAGTTACGTATATTTATTACTAATAAAAACGTTCGTAAATAAAATTAAACAAGTTTCGAGAAAGCCATTTAACCAAATATAATATGCAAATTTTGTTTTAATTATTCATGTACGGTGAGCCAAAATCCAAACCTGCATTAATTCAAAAACGTTCAAAAATTAAATAAAAAAAACAAGTTTTTTTAACTGAAAGTAAGGAACGACGTTAAAACTTAAAACGAACAGAAATTATTCCGTATATGAAGGGGGCTGTCCCCTCCTCAACGCCTCGCTCTTTACGCAAAAGTTTGACTTTCTCACAACTCTATTTTTTTAAACAATAAAAAAAACTTTAGCGTAAAGAGCGAGGCGTTGAGGAGGGGACAGCCCCCTTCATATACGGAATAATTTCTGTTCGTTTTAAGTTTTAACGTCGTTCCTTACTTTCAGTTAAAAAAACTTGTTTTTTTTTATTTAATCTAATAATTGAGTTATCGTTTAGTTGGTGAAAATATATTCAAGTACCATTAATGCAACTTGTTGCATAAAGTACTCATGATATGTTTGCTCACTTTTTTCATTTCTAAATATAGTCATATATATTTGATAAATAAGTTATTTTTTTATGTATATAGTAAATTATAAATGTTTGGTGGGGGGCAAAACGTATTTTTCAAGATCTAAAGGGGAAAGTGTTTTTTTTTTCAATATTAATACAGAAAAAGTCATTTTCAATGACAGTACAAAAAAAGGCATTTTCAGAATCTAGCGGTAAGGCGTGGAATCTTGGTTAGGAGGGGTGCAAATAACGTGACAATTTAACCTAACAAATTTTTATCTAACGTAACAATTTTGGCAAGAAATTTTACTGGAATATAAAAGAGATTGACAGCAATTTTGTCTGGAATTTTACCAAAAAAACCCTTATGAAGGCAAATGTTAGTAGCAAACTATAGATTTTACCTATTTGACTTTATAGGCCGAAAATGTAGAATATTAATTTTCAGGTGAATTTTACTTCAACTATAATAGCGAGTGGAGTTCTTAGAAACAATTTTGCCTAGAATTTCATAAGACTTCCTAGAGTTTGGAGCTCATTGTTGATTCTTTTGTCATTTAGAAACTTTTTAATCACATTTGTTTAAATTATATAGCATATAACATTTTTGGGAATAATTTTAATTGTGACTGAAATATTATGGGTTGATTTGAACTGGAGACTTGCAAACACAATTTGGGACTGGAGCCCCCTTATGAAAGTCAATGTCATTAGAAAATAAAATTTTACTTATATGCTCATTATGTACAGTTTTCGATGTTTTTTTTTTATAGAAAATTGAATTTTTGAAGCAATTTGTCTTGAATTGTGTTAAATAATTTGGAGATTGGAGCCCTTTGCGAAGGCCAATGGAATTTAGAAACAAGGGGATCTTGCATATTTAATTTCTACTTATTATGGAGCATATAAATGTTTGGTACAACATCTACTAACATCAAAAAGCATTCTGTTTGGCATTTCTACTTTCCAACAATAGAGCATGCATACTTTGTGCAATAGTAAGAAAAGTGGAGATGTGCACACAGTCAATCGTCACGTTCTCATCTTCATTATTAACACAAGCTCGCCCTAGAAAATGCACAAAATCTGAATTATATTTTTATAATAGAATTATAAGCGTTAGGAGAAATTAAAAATGATTGGAAAAGTTTTTACACATATTTCATACGAAGAGGTGATGGGAACAGTGTCAGATCCGAGGGGGGGGGGGGTGAGCGCCCCCCTAACGTAGTCTAAAGTAGTGTAATTTAATTAGTTAACGCAAGTTTGCGTTAATTGAACTTGCTCCTAACGCAAGTTTATTGGATCGACCTATTTTAAGCCCCCCCCCCCCCAACCCTAAAAAATCCTGGATCCGCCCCTGGATGGGAAACATTCATTTAAAGATGGTAGATGTGTATGTAGGGGTCAAAGCCCCATGTCCCCTAATAAAAGTTAATCGAACATACTTCAAAAGGAATTCTTTTAGAAAAATGTTAAATATGAGCTTTCTATAATCTTGACCCCCTTAAAATAACATTCATGGGCCTGTGCTCCTCCTCCAACGGAAAGTAAAATGGTTTATCTACTATTAGTAGGCCGTCATAATGATAAATCAACAGCATGATTATTGTCAAAATGATTTTAAATTAAAATCATTAATATAATAACACTCTCCTTTTTCTTTAGGAAGGGGGTGGTGAAGTTTTTATGTAAGCTCCAAGGCTTCATTTGAATATTCTATTAATTAATAAATTTAAGAATGGAAATTTCTTAAGTCGTAGTTTTTAAGTTGTGTTCCTTAAGTTGTAAAATTCCTTTTTGTGCCCAGATGATTGACATGGCAACTGAAGTCAAAAATTGATTGCTCAACAAAGAACTAAAAAACACTGAACAAAAGAGTTACAGGTATAAATAAATCAACCATTAAGTTTTTATTACTTAACGTAATCCCCTGACAATAAGTTTCAAAATTTAGGGGAAGCGTGCAAAGAACATTTTCAAATAAATAAAACATGTATAAGACGCACATGGTTGGGACCTTACAAGCTTCTGAATATGTCTAAATTAAACAAAACTTTCAAATCTCTCATATTTTTTGTTTAATATATAAGTAGGCAAAAATTGAGCTTTTGCATAAAGCTTTGTCCCATTTTTTTAAAGTGGATAGGAGGGTACCATCTCCTTAACTTCTTTGAAATTAGGTTAAGGTTTTACCAAAGGAGGATTTATCACTAAAACAAAAATATGTACTGTTTAATTTGTCAATTGTTAATTAAGAGCCTGCACAATCCTTACGTAAGAAATCTTCTTTCTCATTACAAGGTTAAGTTGTTGTACTGTATATGAATTGGAAAGGTTTACCATTCCCTTAATGTAAAACAGATTTACTCTTTAATAAATGTTTTGAAAGTTGGTAGGGAAAGTTGGTAAAATGAAATTGCGTTATTATTTCCTTCCTACAGACAGATTAAGAGTTTTCAAAATTTCTTTTTATCAAATTTGTGTGAAGGGATGTTTCATCTTTTCAATTTTTTAAAGTTAGTGAAGTTTAACTAAAGGCGAATATTTCAGGAATTTAAAATTGCTACTTGTTTCCTTTCTGAAGGCTAATTAATAAGTCACATAATTTTAGAATTAACCTTAAATTTTCTTTTTCTTCCCAAGAATAAATTATTATGCAGTTAATTAAATAATTCTGAGACCTCACTGGCTAAGCATGACAAAACGAAAAAAGTCGTAGATTCAAATAATTTGTACTACAGATTTATCTGTAGGATTTACATTTAGATTAAAAAAAAAACATGTTTATATCATTCCCTCAAATTGGGAAAAGGTGTCCCATATCATCAAGTTTTTAGCAATAGCTTTATCTATGACGTAAAATTTTTGAAATCAATATCACTGCTTGACATCTTACTACAGCTCTAAGCCGCCTAAAGCCGACACAGCTGTGTGTGCTCCTCTTCCAGTCCAACCTAATCGAAGTTCAACTTTTTATCCCCTCCCGTGAGTTGCAATTTCCAATAAGTCCGTTTTTAATAACCTCTTTCAGTTTGGGGATGATTTGCTTTAGTTTGGCCCCAAATGAAGGTCCAAGAAGTAAAACCTTTGGCAATCTGCCATTTTTGTAAAATGTGGCGTAGCCATTTTGCTTTTCTTTCATAATAACCTTTGAAAGTTGAATTGAACCAAATTTTCATATATCTTACTGTATGATATACTGTCACTCGAGCGAATATCTAAAACAATACATAGACATTTCCTGCGAAAAATATTTAACAAATCTTCCTCAGACTTTCAATGCACCTTTGGTTCAGTCATATTTAGCTGTTTCAATACCGCGGATTCCATTATTCTTATCTTCGTTTGCAGACTTAGCTTCTTAATCATCAGAAATTTTTCCAACTGTATAATAACACCCTGCACTTTGGCTATTCTACTATTTACATCTCTACTACATATTTACTAGTAATGCTACCGAGGGAAGTGAAGCCTTCCACTTAATCAATTTTCTGCTACCTAACATCACCTCTTCGCCCTTCTTTATTTCTAGTCCAAGCAACATGCTATTCTTACACCTTATTTTCAAGTTTATTCTTGCACCTTGACTTTTTGAAACTTCCAAAATTTATTCCCTTCGCAAATATCTTTATCTAGGACACTCAAATCATCTACATAATCTAAGTCTAGAATGGTTTTACCTTCCAATTTGATACAATGTTCTCCCATAGCCTTTACTTGGCTTCTTAGCACAAAGTTTATCAAAACATTTCATATAAAAGGGATAGGACAAAATCTTACTTAGATCTT
Source organism: Artemia sinica (assembly GCA_027921565.1). Lineage (NCBI taxonomy): Eukaryota > Metazoa > Arthropoda > Branchiopoda > Anostraca > Artemiidae > Artemia > Artemia sinica. The sequence continues at coordinate 48,381,207 of CM051272.1, forward strand.
CTTTCCACACCAATCCAACTATTAATCTTACTGCCTACATTAACCGCAACAATCTTATTCCTGTACATACCACTGATTACTTTAATGTACTTGTATGAAATACTATACAGACTTTCACTAAGGCTTTTATAATTATTTTTTTTTCTAGAGGATGATTAAGAGAATCAGAAATTGCAAAGTTTTCACAAATTGAGAGATGTGTACGATCTACGCAACTATTTTAACGTTTTTGCCAAAAGGCAAAATTCCGAAAAAAAAGAATGAATGATAATTTTCTTCTTAAAGGCAAATTGAAAAGTTTTAACGAAGTGAAAAAGGATGTATTCTTTCCTAAACCTTTTGGACAGTTAGAATCACTTCCTATAATAGTGAAGATTTGATGAAGTCAAAATGCCCAGTTGTTTTCTTTCAAAACGTATAAATTCAAAACTTATTTTCTTATATAGTTTCTAATCACCTCCAATCTAGAGAAAAATAGTGTCGTTTTTTTTGTATTTTTTTTTTTTAAGAAGAAATAGATAATTTTCCTTTTAAAGGCAAATTGAAAAGTTTTGACAAAGTGGGAAGGGATGTGCTGTTAGAAAAACTTCCACATTTATCCGAAGCGAAAAGAGGCACACCATATCTTTAACTTTTGCTACAGTTAGTAAAAGTTTCACCAAAAGATAAAATTTGGGTAAAATCAAAATGCGTAGTTATGTTCTTCCTAAAAGCTGAATATTCCCACATTTCTACATTTTAGAGAGGAGCGCACCCACTTTTTTGACAGTCGGGAAAAGCTTCACCAAAGGCGAATGCTTCGGTACAATCAAAATGCCTGCTTATTTCCTTTCAAAGGACTAATAAAGATGTTACGGACTTTCAACATTTCCACACAGTGCGTTTGAGCTGCAAAATTTACAGATTGACAATACTGATGACGTGACCATACTTGCTGAGTCTGTTGCAGATGCTCAAGCTACGATCAACAAAGTAGCAAACTGAGCACTCCTGGTTGGCCTCCAAATAAGTCTACCGAAGAAGAAAACCTTCCGGACAGCTTGGATGGATGCCTTTTCTGTGACCTAAAAATGGTAGTCAAATCGAGAACCTCCAGTTGTTAATATACCTTGGATCAATGATGAACGCGATTGGGAAATCCTCAGGGTTGATTCAGAGTCACATATACATATCATGGAACGTCTTTCTTCAGCTTAAGAGCTCTCTTTGGAAGCGCAGCAAAATCTTACTATGCACAAAGTAACGAATCTTCGGTGTCATGTTATTTTCTGTTCTTCTCTGTGAATGTGAAACTTGGTCTTCAAAAGTAGCAGAAGCCTCAAACTTGAGCATATTTCTTCACATTGCCTACTATATATTCAAGGCATTCGCCTATCAGACAGAGTATCGAAGGACAAAGCCTGGCGAAGATTCACGGATCACCCGATTGTCTCTGATGCTGCCAAAATGGGGCATATGAGAAGAAATCAGGAGGATAGAAAAAAACTAGGCTCAGCACAGTCAATCCTAACCTTGAGCCTATTGGGGGTTCCGAAAATTAGAGTGACATTGGAACCGCCACTGTCTCGATATCATGGAGCTTGCCACTATCGAGCAATGTCTTTCGAAAGAAGAATATTTTTTGTCTGCTCTGCAACACCATCACTCTTGATGCGTCTTGAATGTACAGCAAGTACAAGTAAGTAAGTAAGTAATCACTTATCCTGACACAGGTCGAAGTCACAACGTAAATTGGGATTTGATATGGTTTATCGGAAGGTTTTGCTTTCGCATATATATCTTACAAAAATTGTGTACGCTTTTTTAAAGCGGAAAGGGGTTTACAATTGCAAAGAGGTCTTACTACGAGTACAAGTGATTAACAGCTTAAAACAGTAAAATATCTTAAATCAAATCCTGTGGAAGTGGACAGCTTATCTCTTCGAGTGTTTAAGGCAATGATACATTATATTCTACCGTAACTACTCTTTATAATAAATATGTAACTTGAAATGGGCAGTTTCGCTTATCAGATAGAAGTTGTGAAAGTGACATTACTTTATGAATAGTACCCTTAATATAGACATTGAGAATTGGAAACCAATTTCTAGTCTTCCAATATTTTCCAAATATTAGAAAAAGTGGCTCATACAAATCTCTATAGTTTCCTATAGGCTAATAGTATGTTGAGTGATACCAAATTCGGATTTTTCAAAGGGCCCTGACGGTGAATGCTTTGCAGCATCTTTTGGAATCAGTTGATATTGGCATAGCTAAAGGTGAAACATCTTTGTCTATATTAGTAGATATTCGCAAGCCATTAGTCACAGTTGATTTTCAAACGCTACTAAATTCGATAAAGTCGTTGGGTTTCTGCAGAAAGTTCTTACAGTGTTCAACAGGAAGATCTTTGAGTAACGGGAGTTAAGGAGCGCTTCAAGTGAAGAGCGGAGCACAACATGGGTCAGTATTAGGTCGCTGCTTTATCTTATTTATGTAGATCTCTATGCGTTTGTACCTGAAATATGTGCATCTTACCTTGTTTGTTGATGGTACTATTTTAACTGTGTCTGACTCACTTCTAGAGGATCTAGTGACAAAAATGGATTTTGCATTGGAGAGGCTGGAGGTTTTCGCATTAAGTTGGCATTGTGTGAATATGTGCAAGATATTTTTTATAACATTCTTCAGAGTTGGTGCTTCATTGGATGGTTCTGGCCTGGCAAATTTATCGCAAGCCAGATGAATAAGTTGATTATCTCCTTTAACTTTGTTTTTATGTTGATTACCACATGGCCTGGAAATATTATCCAAAGAGTCAGCCGTAGATTTAGCATACTTTGACGTCTACAAACATTTTCACCCATACAGGATACTTCTAACTGTATACTACTTGAAGGTAGCTCTTTTGTTTTTTAGCGGTAATTAACTACATTATCCTCGAGTTTGAAGACAGATTCAAATACGTGGACGATCTCTCCCTACTTCTGAAATATCTTGCTGAAAAGTCAGACGTGTATCCCCAGTTCAGCAGTGAGATCAGGAACTCTTTTCTCGAGGCGTGTAGCATTAACGACCTCCAGCTTAATATGAATAAAACAAAAGTCATGAGGTTTAATCCGCTTAAGCGTGACCTCTCATGCCCGGTTCCTTGGTACCCTACTACCTCAACCTCAGTGATTCTCGGGGTTACTTTCAGTGACGACTGTTCATTTAGCGCGCACATCGCCGGTCTGGTGAAAAAAAGTAGTTGCGCATTACAGTCGCTAATTACCTTGCGCCGACTGGGTTTCTCACAAAGTCAGCTGAAGACGGTTTACGTCACGTATGTGCGCCCAATCCTTGAATATGCGTGTCCTGTGTGGGGCCCTCAGGCTCATAATATTGAACACCTAAGTGAAGATCTGGAAGCCATTCAAAAACGGGCAGTGAAAGTGATACTAGGCCCGAAATACAACTCTTATGAGGCTGCCCTTAGTACCTGGGGCGGGGGGGGGGCACCTTACGACTGCCAACGTTGCGTGATAGGCGCTTACAGTTAATGTGCAATTTTGGGCAGTCCCTTCTTTCGTCCCAGAAACACCGTTCGTTGCTTCCCCCACCTGCACCTATCACCGCCAACACCCGCCATAAAAATCAACTAGTGCCGCCAAAGTGTCGAACAACCCGTCACAGCAATTCTTTCGTGCCTTTTTTTGTCAGTTATTTAAACCGCCAGTGAACAGTTTTATGCAATGTACTAAACAGCGCCATTTAGTCGGGGCTTCGGCCACGGCTACGATAGTTGTTTATAAATAAATGAGTCTATGAGTCTATATGAGTCTATTATCTCTTGGTCGCTTCCTACGGAGCAATAAGCTCTTACGTAGCTATAGAAGAGTAAATTTTCTACAGGATAAAGCCGTTCGAACAATCTTCAGGCGCGTTCAGGATGTGCATGATACCTGTGATTGTTTAGTTTCACTGAAGCTCTTTAATGTTGATCAGAAAGAAGACTACCAAGCTACAGTTTTGTATTTCAGCGCATGAATGGATTTGGCCTCTGATATTTTTGAGAATGTTTACCGAATTGATAGTGGCCTGATTATAGTAATAGGGCTGACGATAACATATTTTGGATTTCATCAAAGTTTTCAGTTTTCATTTTGGTCGAAACACTTGGGTCCAATTTTTCAAATATGTAACTAGTGAGGATTAGGGATGCATAGTCTCAGTTTACACAAGAATTAAAAGGTTATCTCTTCGGGGATATTTGTTGAATATTATTATGGATATTAGAGGTTGAAAGGAGGCAGAGGAGATTGGAGGTAAGGAGGTAGAGGAGGTAAGGTGGGACTAAGAGGGTAGGGTGGGAGAAGTTGAGTGCTTAGGAGGAATTGCGGTTGGATTTTTCCTTATCTTTTTTATCTATATTTTATTTATCTAATATTATGGTTAATTCATTATTTTATGACATTTTTTTTATAGCATCAAGATTTTAGTTATGTGTTTTTAATTAGTTTTTAAGAGTGTTTGCAAAGATTGTAGCTATTTCTCTGTGTTTGTAATACGTTTAATCAAATTGATAAAGTAGTAGGTAACGTGGACTTACGTGGACTTTATTGGGACCAGAAACCCTCGGAGGTTTTTTTTTTTTTTTTTTTTTCTAGCGCGAAGATGTCGCTTTTTTATATTAATTTAGAAAAACAAAGTTTTTCCAAGGGAAGTAAAGAGCGAAGTTGAAACTTAAAACGAATAAAAAATTATTACTTCACATCCTATCTAAATTATATCAATGAAACTAGTGCAAATAAATCAACTGGTCATATTTCTTTATGTTTGTAGGATTACAGAAAACTATCGCTTTACTGAAAACACAAAAGTCAAGCATAAAAAAAAAGAATATTGATTTAGGACTCAAAATAAAATACGTAGCCTCAAAACAACAAACTAATCTATAACGCTTTTCGTAGTCTTACTGGAGCTGTGATATCAGTAACTTTCAGTATACAATTAAATTATCTTAAAAACTTAGGCATAAAAATAATAAGTTTACAGTCATTAAACATCCTAAAAAATAATATATTGATTTATCGGGTAACATCTTGGTCTCAGCTAGTATTAATTGAAATGAAGAGCATATCAACCATAATATGGACTCTGGAGATCCAGTTATTTCTCGCTATAAAACGGAGAATTTCAAGTTGTGATACAAATTTTAAAGTGAGTCTGTAGTCTTAATACTAATAAGATTCCTTCACTTCCTACTTGTCTACAAAATCACTCAACTGAGCTCATTGTGCTGAGGAGATGCCAAATTAAACGAAAAAGTAAATAAATAAAGCAACAATCTAAAAATGATTTACTTTTATACTGTTAAAATTGCCCTTAAATATTTATTATTACCGTGCCAAAACTCTTATATAGTTTTTCTTTGTTTTCAGTAAAGTGCTAGTTCTCTGCAATCCTACAAACACACGGAAATAAAACCAGTTGATTTATTTGCACTAGTTTTATTGATATATGTTAGATAGTTGTGGTACAAATTGTAAAGTGAGTCTGTAGTCTTAATACTAATAAGATTCGTTCACTTCCTACTTGTCTACAAAATAATCATGAAATGTCTTTTTCAGATCCAAAATGACAGTTAATTATTGAACTGAGCTCATTGTGCAGAGGTGATGCCAAATTAAACGAAACAATAAATAGATAAAGCAACAATCTAGAAATGCTTTACTTTTATACTGTTAAAACTGCCCTTAAATATTTATTTTTACCGTACCAAAACTCTTATATTGTTTTTTTGTTTTCAGTAAAGCGCTAGTTTTCTGTAATCCTACAAACATAGGAAAATACCAACAGTTGATTTATTTGCACTAGCTTAATTGATATATGTTAGATAGGCTATGAAGTAATAATTTTTGTTCGTTTTAAGTTTCAACTTCGCTCTTTACTTCCCTCAGAAAAACTTTGTTTTTTAAATTAATCTCTGCTCGTTTTTGATTAAAATTTTAGTTTAGAAACAACACTGTCATAATTTTTTTTTTTGTTCTACGGAATAACTTCTGTTCATTTTAAGTTTTAATGTTGCTCCTTAGTTTCAGTTCAAAACTTTTTTTTTTTTATATATATATAGTTTCTAATCACCTCCGATGTAGGGAAAAATAGTGTCGTTTTCTTTTTGTAATTTTTTTTTTTAAGAAGAAATAGACCTTTAATTCTTTGTTTTAAAAAATTAAATTTAGCAGCACTTAAGAAAGTAACTCAAGGCGAGTAGCTTGGACACAAAAGGTTAACTAAGCGGACAGGTTTGCATATCGACATGCTTGTGGGAAAATTTGCTAGCTCAACAGAAATGTGTCTTTAGGCTTAGAGAGTTATTTGACCTGTCCCTAAATAGAAAAGTCATTCATTACTTACAAATGAATCGAAATTTCAAAAAAGATTACAATAAATTGTATCATAAACTAAGTTTGTTTTCATTTCAAAAACTTTGGGAAGAATTACCTGAATTCTCCTGCAGAACTGTTTTCATTTGTTTTTATTCCTCTTTGGATGCACAGTCTTGTGTATGGAGAGAATATTACAGCGGAATCGTCAAGTAAATAATTTGAATAAGTAAGTATAACAATAAGTAATCCTTCTTTTAATATACAACTTTGAGCGGTTCCAGAACCACATGCCTACACTTCTCCAACCACTAAGTGGCAAGGGGTTGTTGTCAGGAGCGTAATTTCCTATGGGACATAGATAGCCACTGCCTCCCAGACCACAGTTTTCCCCAGACCCCAGTCTCCCCCCAGGTGAAATTTAGTTTCTCCAAAAAATGTTGTCAAAACTAAGATAAGCCTGCATAATTCAAGCATCCACTGAAACAGGTCAGCCTTCTTTAGTACATCTTTACCTTTTTATTACTATGTGGCTTGTTTTTTTTTAGTTTTCTCTGTCATTTTCACTTAATTTGAGAAAATTGGCTAAAGATTTTACACACATACCCCCCCACACACAGGATTTGGACAAAATTACGCCATACGTTGGGGTATGGAATTAGTGATCAACTAGGAATGTCGTTGAAAATCATAAACTGGATGAACTCTATTCCCTTTTGAATCTAAATGCTTAATAAAATACCTTCCCGAGAAATGCTTTAGAAAGAGAGTGCATCACATATATAAAAACAATGAAGTTATCTGAAAGTGATCATATAGAAGGGGACAAAAACCGTGATTGAAAAAAAAAAAAAACAATTAGGAATCGAACCCAAGACACAAATTTGAAGTCCAACGCTGTACTAACAAAACTACGCCTCTAATAATCTGATTTGTATATCTGTTTTTTTTGCACCTTAATTGCGTAGCTTATTAGGGGGGCTTGGAAGAGGAGCATCTGGGATGTGTTCTTGCAAACCTCCAGTTAAGGGTTTTGGACCATAGTCATTGCAATGATGATATCGTTTTATACTTCCAAGCTTTTCAAACAGTTCGTAGTAACGAACTGTAAGTAAGAGGCGACCCAGCTCGATAGTAACCAAAACTCTAAAAAACGGAATTTTGATACCAAGAGATACATGAAAAGAATCGAATTTTTATGCTGATTTTAGATATTTAAGTTTATAAGAATTGTCTAAGAAGATATATAATAGATACATCAGAAGAATTATCTTATTATGTTGATTCCAAATATTTAAGTTTCATTAAGCATTGTTATACCCATCAAAAGCTACGAGCCTGAAAAAATTTGCCTCATTTTCAAAAAAAGGGGAAGGAAAACACCCTCTAAAAGTGAAAGAATCTAAATGGAAATGACAACATCAGATTCAGTGTATCAGAGAACCTTACTGTAGGGGTTTTAAGCTCCTATCTGCAAAATGTGGAATTTTGTATTTTTTTTTGCCAGAGGAAAGATCACGGATGCGTGTTTATTTGTTTTTTTTTCTTTTTTCCCGGGGTTGATCGTGTCAAATCAGTGGTCCTAGAATGTCGCAAGAGGGCTCATTCGAACGGAAATTAAGAGTTATAGTGCCCTTTTTAAGTGACCAAAAAAATTGGAGGTCAACTAGTATCACTTTTACAAAAAAAACTGCAAGCTATGCTCACCATTCTACCTTCGGAGACTCTTGACCATTCTACAGTAGCCACAGTAAAAAGCGCAACTTCATTTTTCGAGGGTACCGAATAATGAACAAGTACCGCTTCATTATTGTATTTTGGTTTTTCTTTTTTCCACAGCTAGTTAAACTAAAGAACGAATAGTAAAGCTTATAATAACTGAATATTGCTAGGGGACTAAAAGTTTGTAAAAAAAACCTTATTACTTTCCTAGAAACCAGCATTATTCATTCATGCAGAAAAATTTACGCCGGATGAGGCTCATACTCGATTCCTTGGGATTACAAGGCATACGCTCTACTGACAGAGCCACCAACGATTGTATATTATGAAAGAATATACAGCTTGGTCTCAGTCAAAGTATAAACACATACTGAACAAGTACTGACAAAACCTATCCTCTCCGCACAAGAAAAGTGACCCTTTGTCCGCGTCTCCAGAGACGATTCCATACCTATGCGAACCTGGCGACTAAATCACAAGTTCCGTAGGTGATTATACTTGTTCCGTAAAAGCTGTATTAAATTTAATTTATTGGCTCGGAGCGATTAAGTAGTACAACATTTACCCTCTAGAGGCGCTGAGGTACGCGGGGTCACTTTTGGAGAGTTTTGTCAGTACTTGGTCAGTATGTGCTTATACTTTGGTCTCAGTTTAGCTTTCAAGGTGTGAAAGCCTCTGTACAGAAAGATTCGGAAAAAAGTGGATGTATCGCTTAGCTTTCAGTGAACAGTGATAATAGTTAAACTACACTGCAGACAATAAAGTGCAGTACAGGATGGCACAAAATCCGTCACATTATTCGAATTAACCACCAGCAAATTATGAAAACAATCCAGTGAATATTAGCTTCCCAAGGTACGACCATAGTTTCCGCTAACCGGGTTTGACTTTCGCTTTCACCAGTGGCAGTGACTATGGCTTCAGGCATTGATACCGGCGGCAAAAATGAAGACGAAAGTTTATGTCCCGTCGATCAACAAAAAAGTGTCAATGCGTTACTGAGACTTCTGAAAGAGGTCTTTGGAAACGTTAAAAAAGTCCCTGGCGGGGAGACATAATGTTAGAAAAATATGCGACCGGGTCCTGGTTTTGCACCAGACTGTAATAGAAGAAAATTCGGAACTTCTCCGCAACAAGAACAAACACCTGCAAAAAATTGTCAAACTGCAGACCGAGTTGCAAGAAATTCATCAAAGTTCACCCATCATTCAGAATCGTGCCCCGTCGTATGCCGTCATAGCAAAAGGACCCGAGTCGCATTGCCTGGTCCTCGAACCAATAGACACTACTCTAAAGAACCAAGATGGAAGGAACAGACCTCAAAGAAAACAAAATACTGAACATGTTACCAAAAAGATATCTCAAGTGCTAAAGGGGGATAACCCAAAGTTCGCAGCAAAGAAAATTGTACCGGGACGAGGAGGTAAATATTTTCTTGAAATGCAGAGCAAAAATGACTTAGGTGAAGCCCTCATGGTTTTAACAGAAAAATCTGAACAGTTTCAGTTGAAATCAAAACCAGTCACGAAGCGTCTCCCACGAATAGTAGCAAAAGAAATACCAGGTTACGTAACACGCAAAAAATGTATGAGTTGTGTGATGGACTCGAACCCCTCAGTTAAAGACCTCGTAGCGAAAAGAGAAACCTTCAAGGTTATCAGTGTTGTGGAAAGAGGAACGAGAAAAAACGTGATTATTGAAGTCAGCCCAGTATTACGGAAAGAAATCATTTCAAATCATGGACTTAAGTTCGTCTTTTTAATGGTTGAATGCGAGGATCATATCAACTTCATTCGATGTACGAAGTGCTGTCTCTATGGACATAAACGTTCGGTTTGTAAGGGTGATGTTACGTGCTCATGGTGCACGGATAACAATGCTTACGAGGACTGGGAAAAACCTTTTGCAAGTCACCTGATGTGTCGGTCATGTAATAAAAAAAATGTCAAATGTGAGCCACATGCATCCTATGAACTTAAAAAATGCTGAATTGCTCGCGAAATCATGGACTGTCTCAAGAAGAACATTCACTATAACTGAATACACAAAATGACTTACTTAGTGCAAACAAACTGACATTTTTTCAGATTAACCTTCAGCATTCTTGTAGCGCACTAGTTCAGTTTCAGAAGACACTTTGCGACTTAAAACCAGATGTGGTATTGTTACAAGAACCTGATGTCAAAAAGTTCGGAAAAAATAACATGTGTACCAAGTGATTAGTATTTGTTAAAAAAAAAAATTAAGTGCGATATTTATTATGATGAGTCTACAAACGAGTGTGTCACGTCTGTATTTATTTGAAGTCAAGAATCATTAGGGTGTCATCAGTATATTGCTCCCCTTCGCTGCAGTCCCTAGATTATCAGCTGAGTATTTTGGATAGAATGTGTAATTCTTTTTATGTGATAGGTGGGGATTTTAACGCTAAAAGTCCAATTTGGCTAAACGATGTTTCTACATATCATAAAGGAAAAGAATTAGAGGATTTTGTAACTTGTAAACAACTTTTTGTTACTAATGATCCTGATTCAGCCACATATGATCATCATTATTCTAGCCCAGATGTACGATTGCTAGTGTACAACTATTGACATATATTGAAAATTGCAGAGCCCTACAAGACCCTCCCTCACTGTCAGACCATTTGTATATAAGTTTTGATCTTAGTTTTAATGATGAGATTAGAGAGAAAAATATGAACCAGCGATACAATTTTAAGAAGAATAATTGGGACGAATTTTGTGCTGTTTTACTGAACCGTATTGATGAAATTTTTGCATGTAATTTGGCTTCAGAAGAATCAATTGATTCAGCCGTTGATCATTTAACTAAATTATTACAGAGTGCTATAAAAGAATCGATTCCTATGCGTCATTATAATTTTTTAAAAAGATATTGCCGCTGGTGGACACCACAAGTAAGTGAACTAAGGAAAGAATATAGACGTAATACGAGAAGTTTGATAATATTGATATCTATAGAAAGCAAAATAAATATAAAAATGGTAAAAGTAAATATAAGATGGAAATTTTGAAGGCTAAAAAAAAAAGATTGGAGGTGTTTTTTGTGGAGGAAAAGGGACTAAGGATCTGTGGAATACAATTCATAAGATTTGTAGGTTGAAGAGTGGGACTGCAAAGCCTATCCATATTAAAAGGAGTGATGGTACTTTAACGAATTCAATAACTGAAGCTGGGGATGTACTTTTATATACGTGGTTCACGAAAGATGAGATATTAGATGATAATAGCTATCATCATACAATTCGACAAGAAGTAAAGCACATATTAGAAGAAGATGTAAAAAATAGCGAGGATTTTCAGTTTCAAGACCTTTTAGAAATTATCAAAAAATTAAAAGCAATGAAAGCCCCAGGCACAGATGGAATCTTAAATTTGATTTTGAAAAAGAATATAAATGTAATTGCACCAAATCTTTTTGAAAATTTTAAAGGCGTGTTTGAAAATTTCTTATTTTTCTAAAGAATGGAAAAAGGCTAATGTGATAGTAATAAATAAAAAGGGTAAGAAAAATGATGGTAACGCTCGATCGTATCGCCCTATAAGTCTACTTATCTTTAACTTAACTTCAAAATTTGTCTAAGATACAGGCGATACCGAAACGCCCAATAACAATACGGCCATACCGATACGTGGGATATCGATACGTCCTTTACGAATACAGCATACAGCCCTTTCCCTAGGGACTATGGAGGGTCATATCATCACTAAAACCATAGATTTTGGACCTTTGAACTATGTTGAACAAAATAGCTATCTCAAAATTTTGATGGGAAGACTTATGTGGGAGTGGGCCTGTAGGGAGGGGGACTAGTTTGCCCTCCAATCTTTTTGGTCACTTAAAAGAACACTTACAAATTTAATTCCCTTTTGAATGAGCTATTACACATCTCTCTATGATGCTGTGGCCACCCCCTAGCCCTGCTAGAAAATAAAAATAAAAAAAAGGAGACGGATCAGTGCTACCAATGCAAAAAAGCGATTCTTTTTGCTATTCAAGGAGGGGGACTTTAGTTTCCCTGTGAAAAATTTTCGACCATGCTGATTCCAATGGTACACTTTTCATTTTGATCTGACGCCATTTACGAGGGGTTTAAGGCTCTTTTTCGAAATCAGCATTAATTTCTTTTTGCAATAAAATTTTACTTTTAAGATCAACCGAAATAATAGTTACTGCTCGTGAATTAGTGTTAGGTGGCAATTTTTTTTCACTAGGTAGCTTTTTTCTAAACGCTGTTTTTAACTTTTGGTTACTATGGGCTATGGTTCGCTCTTTACTAGGTTGCAGCTACCGCTGCAATCATGATTTATTTGTGAATATTGAAGATGAGAACTTGAACTTGTTATCCACAGAATGCATAAGCCTCAGTTCAACTCTTAATCGTTTTTATGCTAGTTCAACCAGCTTTAGGCTACGAGTTTGCCTCCTACATGATATTTGAACATACGCCAATTTTCACGTACACTAATGCTACATAAACTTTATACTTACGCATATTCTCTTACGTGTAAGTAAAGCTTTAAATAGCCAAATGTGTAGCTTTATTACAATAAATAAGAAAGTTGCAAACGCTGCATAATTATTTCTTTTCTAGGGCTATTTAAGCGGTTGCGAAATTTCTCCATATGGGCAAATCCTCTCCCATCCCCTGGTCCTTATGCAGTTTGTACTTGCATATGCTGCATTATCATTTCCTTTCTAAGACTAAAGTGGTGGCGAAATTTGTCAAGATAGACAAATCCTTTCCCATGTCCTGGTACTTATGAAGTTTGTAATTAACACAGGCTTATCTGAAGGTTTTATTATTATTATTATTATTAGTGTGGATGAAATTGTACTAGACATATTAATAACCATTCCTAGAGTCAAGTACATCACAGTCTTAGACAAGAAAGTTGTATACACCATAAACTATTTCCTTTCTAAAGGCTGATTCATAGGTCACGTAATGCTTCCACATGGATATGACCTATCTAATTCTAAGGTAACGCAATTTTGCAGTGTGTAATTAGTGCAGATTGATCTTTACCAGAAGGTCTGAGATGTGCAAGAATATGATCTTTTAAATAAAAAGAACAAGTTTCAAGATACTATATATGACAGAGAAGAGCAGTGTTAAGACTACGAATTTTTTTTTGGGAAATCAGTGGGTTACCACCCCTTCAAGCCTACGGTTCTTTACACAGGACTTTAAGCACAGAGAAAAAGAGGGTCTATTTGTAATACATATTTTGAATAAAAAACGTCTCATTTTTATTACTGACTTAAATTTTAGCACAAGAATACCATTCAGGTGATAATAATCTTTTGGACAACATAGATAGTTGTCAGCAAACGGAAAATAGAGTTAGTTTCATTAGAAAAGTTTGAGGAGTATTTTGAGACAGCCTTTAAGGGATGCGTCTTTTTTTTAAGAAAAAATGCTTGTAGGGACATATTATTTCAAACGTTTTGATGACAACTAGAATTTTAATCTATGGTGAAGAAACAAGTGTAAGTTGTAAGTTGCTCTTACATTTCCCATTCTCAGAGAGACAAAAATATATAATTTAGGCTTTTTTGTTTTTAAATTCGCTCTCTAATTTTCAGCCACAAACCTTGTTTTTATTTTATTTTATTTTTTTTTTTTTACTTAATACCAATTGTTCTAGCAAAACTAGAGTCGGTCCTTAAGTGCTGGGATCAGGCCCTCTTTGAGCTTAAAACTAGGGTAGCAGCTAGCAGCTTCCTAATTTTGTTACCCTACAAAGTCAAAGGTGTCTAAAATCAAGGATGCCTATTGTTAATTTTAATACTAAGGAAAATCAATAAGGTAGCTTAGAGAATATAGAAGAAACTCCATGTAAAAAGTTTAGGAGATAATTCTCTGTTAAAATTACTACGCTAGGAATTCAGAAGTAAAAATACAAAGGGGAAAAAAACTGGTCAAACACCTGTTGGTATACTAACTTCAATCCCTCCCAAAAGCCAAAAAAAGTTAAGTCGTAAGAAAAAAGTGTCAAAAGTTGCACCACATTCCGTATTGGTGTTTACTACAGCGCCATCTATTTTATTTCTGGAGTTTTCTTAGGGTATAATATTAAAAAGCTTAAACCATACGAAGGAGCACCAGTCCCAGTAAAGCAGGCCTAATTTAGTGGGAATATAAGTAGTCTATAATAAATGGTAATTTTTTACGACCTGTAGATATAACTACCGCTGGGAATAGGTACGCTACCGTCGAGAATAAAACATTTCTTTTTGTTATAGGTTAGGCTGTTATGAATAGATTCTTATAAATTTGATGTTCATGAGAATCTTATGGTTTTACGTTCAATAAGAGGGGTCCTACTAGAGTCAAGTGGCCAAATTTACAGCACCAAACGGTCGAAAGTGGTACTTTAAGTGGGCACTGCAACAATTTGCCAATACCCTACAATATACCCTACTATCATCCGTGACCTTTCTTCTCAAATAATTCGAGATTTCTTTTTTTGTAGATATGGGCTTATAACTTATGCTATAAGACTTTATGAAATGTTGTATTTGATGGTGTTGTTATTATAATACCTGTAACTCTTGATGGTAGCTCTAAACCTGAATCAATTTATAATACGTTTTGATTGCTTGCGTGGCCTTGATTGGTGGATGTTTGTGTTAAAATCATCAGGGGTTGTGGTGTTGAAGCTGAGGAAAGAAATAAATTAAATAGAGCTTTGGTCTCTTTGATGCCACTTATATTATTACAATGACTTTAACAGCTGTTACTGGTGATTGAAATGCGTCAATTTAATCTAAGTGTGCCGTTGCGATTACGAAGCTTAGTTAAGACGTCCATGTGCAGTATCTTCAAACTTCTTTGGCACATATGTGAATACATTTTGATGACTTGTGTGTATAGTAAGCGACACCTGCCGAGAAAATTCAGCTGTATTGTTGCCTCATTAAAGCTAAGTTATTTCACTCAAATGCATCATTTACAAGTTTGCCTCTTTGATGCTTGGTATTTGATTACATTTTGATTGCTTTTATCGATCTGACTGGTGGGTGGAGTCTGTCAAAAGCATTGACTAGGGTGCTAAGCTAATGCACCCAAATGATCTTCAAATCTATTTTTTCCTATTTTACGCCACATATTTGATCACATTTTGATGGCTTTAATGTCTGTATTTAATGATTGGTGCATGCCAAGAAAATTCAGTTGTATCATTTTCTAATTAAAGCTAAGTTACTGCACTCAAATGAAAACATCATCAAGATCATATTGACTCTTTGATGCTATGTATTTAATTACATTTTGATGGATATTATGGATCTGACTTGGGGTTCAAATCTGTCAAAAGCATTGACTAGGATTTTATGGACTTCAGGCAAAATTAATGCACCCAAATGAAGGTTCTCAAAGCTTCTTTTGTCTTAAGCTGGTGCCACATATAGGTTGGCATTTGTGACTAACTTAAAGCTCTTAAAATGTTACACACTTCTTATTCACGAACCATATAGCCTTTCTTCTTTGTTCTGAATCAATTCACAACAGCTTTAAAATTGCTTCCAAATTTTTGTTTTTTTCAATTTTTTATTTTGTTTAGTGCAATTTTGTTTTTATTTTGTTTAAACAAAAGCAATAGCCATAAACGAGGCAATGGTGGAATCCCACTGGTGATTAAAATTAATCAATGATTAAATTAAACCACAATTCAAATTGTTCAAAGAAGAGGGCTCAAAAAACAAATCTTCATTGTCTCCATTGCTTTTTGAGCGGCACTGATAAATCTACATATTTGAATAATCTGTTCTACGTAGAGTTGCGGCTGTAAGAGTTGCATTGCTTTTTAAGGGGCACTGATAAATCTACATATTTGAATAATCTGTTCTACTTAGAGTTGCGACTGTAAGAGTTGCATTGCTTTTTAAGGGGCACTGATAAATCTACATATTTGAATAATTTGTTCTACGTAGAGTTGCAACTGTAAGAGTTGCATTGCTTTTTAAGGGGCACTTATTTGTGTTGAAACAAAGATAATAAGATTAATCCCTGAAAACTTTTTTCTGGACGGTTTTTCTATATTGTTTGATATAGGTTTTAGAGTAACACCTGGATGAATCTACATATTTGAATCTACCATATGTAGATTAACTTATACATTGTTAGACCGTTCAACACAAATCGTCATTTCAAGTTTGAGTTGGACCTCGGGAAAGGACGTAATTGAAATTCATACCCTTTTCCTTCCATCTTATTGTTGTGTTTTCTCAGCAAGAGTAAGTTTATTATATTAGAAATCTAGAATTTTTTTTTTTAATTATTTAGACTTCAGGAAATGGGTATTACATTATTTAAGCATAGATTTTAAAAGGGGCTGGAAAAAGTTTGAGAGTCTGGGGCCTCGTACTTAATTTCCCAGGATTGGGATATCCACAAATCTTTTTTTGGCAGATAAAATAGTCAATTTTCATAATTTTCGATGCTATCTTATCGTTGACTCAAGACTCGGAAAGGTTTTTCAAAATAGGGATGAATTGATTCTAAAAAATATTGCCGTACTCTTCTGGATTTTGAATTTACAGGAGTGGTGGTGCTTATAGAAAATATCTATGTGTATATGTTACCCATTGAACGATCAAATGTGTACTGCTATGGAAATTCTAGATCACTTATTTAATTAACTACAATTCAGCCGCGTGTGGTGATTCAGGGCAACGATTGGCAAAGTTTTACAATCAATGGTTGGGAGGTCGTCCTCTTGGATGGGGAATACAAACTCTTTCTTTGAGCATTTTCAGAAGTTGAACTGTTTTAGACTAAACAGTTGACAAAAATGTATAATTTTTTTCCACCGACGGCTGATTAAGAGAGTGTGAGATTTCTATTTAAGCAAATCTTGTCCCCTATTCCAAGTCAAGGCTATTAGTCAGTGTGTGATTAATATAGGATATGTTGGAAAACATTATTTATGCTTATGATCCGTATGGATATTCTCTAACACATAATGACTTGTGTTTACTGATATCATATTGAAAAAGACTCGTTTCCCCAGTATCTAAAGGCGTCAAGTCATCAATTGTCGAAAAGATAGGGAAGATTTTTTTGGAAAGGTTCCCAGGACTGAACTAATGTTTCTTTTGACCAGAGCGGATCTGAGACACAAAGGAGATAAAGAGGAACCTTGAGCTATGCATCCAAGAGAAAAATCCATTAGATATTATAACATGCATGGAACAATATTCATTTCTTTTCTTCCTTGTGCAGAAATATCTGGCGCTCTCCAACACTTATTTTAAAAGAATTCGGATCTGGAGAATTAAGTAGCCAATGCAACTTTCTCGTGAGTTGTATATTATCACAATCCAGCTTGAATACAACTAATTTTTGGAGGACAGTTAAGACCTGGTTAAGGCAGATCTGTGTCCTCTTTATTGTTATTTTTTTTCTCCTAACCTTATCATATAGAATAGGCACTTCAATAACTTCGGAGATGGCTTGTTAAATAACTAATGAATGATATATATGTTACCGTGAATGTCCAAAGTCTCTTTAATGTCGACATCACCGGTGAATGTTCAAAATTCCTTTTTCTCTGCTTGGATTCAATTAGCTTCGCGAGTCAGTTTTTTTTCAGTCTTATGCAAGCTATGATGGTAAAAGTTAAAGCTAGGTTAGATTATGTCAGTTTAGGTTAGGTTAAGTTAGATTAGGCTAGGTTAAATTTTGTTTTAATATCAGAAATGGGTTGAAAAACTAACTTAAGCTAATCTAAACCAACCTAACCTCGTCTAACCAAACCTAATCTAACCTAATGTGTCATCATCAAACCTTGCATTAAATTGAAAAAGTCGACTGGCAACGCTGACTAAATCCAAGGAGAAAAAAAATGGTATTCGGACATTCACCGGTGAATGTCGACATTAACCAATTTGCGGACGTTCACGGTAACATATATACTACTATGACTGAAGAACAGAAGCATGTATTGTAAGTTTTGCTTGGTCAATTGATTTATGACTTATTGTTTCTTTCTTTTTTTATAATTCTGAAAGGAGAAGATTTAAAAATTATGTTCTGAATTCGGCAGACTTGGCACAGTTTCGAAAAACAGACAAAAAAAAAAAAAAAAAAAAACTAGAAACAGACAAAAAAAAACAATAAAAACAGACAGATGCAAAATGAAACATAAAATTTTCTTGTTAACCTTGTTCTGACTAAAAATTTTTTGGTTCTCTTTACTAGCTTAAATCCTCCATAAAAACAATCACATTTTAAGAAGATAGGGTTGAGAGATGTCTGTCAAGAAAAAGTCTTATCTTGTTAGTCTAGACTTGTCACTCGTAATGCTTAACCAGAAGCACTCTTCTTTACCTGGTTTATGTAGATAGCATGAGGATTTATCTTCGGGATTGTTGCCTAACGTCATTCGCTGATGACACTGCGGTTACGTTTTCAAGTCGTTGTTTGGATAGTTTTGTGTCGAAAGTTAATAATGTGTTGAGAAGTTTCTATATTTTTACTAGTTTGAGCTTATTATCAGTAACTGTTGCCAAGATTAATTTTATATTGTATTCTAAAGTAGGCAAGCCTCATGATATTGATGGTAGAATTATATTCGAAAATAAGCCTGTTGTGCAAGTTAGGGAATTTGTCATTCGGGTTTTTATATTGATTGCAATCCATCATGGAAACGTCAATGATGTTATTTCAACAAATGTTGTCCGTGGAAACTATTGCTGCTACTACTTCGACTACTACTGGCAACTCACTGCAGCACCAAGTCCCCTGAGGCAAATATAGCTGCAAAAACTCCTCTTCCACTCCAAATTATTCTTTATCCCTTCCCAAAATAATCCAATTTTCTTTAAATTTTTCCTTACGACGTCTTCCAATATCATTCAGGGACGACCTGCTATTCGTTTGACCCTAGATGAATAGATGAAAAGAACGATCTTTGGTAATCCATCATCCATTATCCACTAGCCATCTCAACCCTTCTCTTATTATAGCCTTGGAAAGTGGGATAAAGACACACTTTTTTTCTACAGATTTTTAATTGATATACGTTCTGTTTTACAGGTATAATATAATTCCTACAGGTGTAGACAATTATTTTCAATCGCAAAACATTTGAAACGCCAAAAATTGTTTATTCAGATGTTTATTAACCCGTGCAATACCAGTGGATCAAAAATGTTGTAAGTATCCCATTTAAAACTCAGAATTCATAGATACAATTTTGTGGAAAGGCTGTGAAAGAATTTGTATTATCTTGTACCTACAAAGATAAGCTTGAAATAATAAACCCAATAGCCCTTTACCCCCTCTCTAGTTGCGGGTAAAATTATATAAGAAAAACTATTTAAAGGAGAAGCTTCATAGATGTATTTCACAGTTACTACTATATCACTATAGTTGTTATCACTATAGGGATAACAAACTACAAGTAAGGAGTGAGGCGTGCTAATAGGAGCCAGAACTCGGAAAAAAGAACTTAGAATAGAAGTAAAGACATCAAACAGTTCGTTGTAACGAACTGTAAGCAACGAGCAGCTTTGCCCAATATTAACCAAAAGCTCTAAGGAACATAATTTTGATAACAATAGCTACATCTAATGAATTGACTTTTTATGCTCATCCATAAATGAAAAATACATTAGGTTAAATATAATATTACCCATCGAAGGTTACGAGCCTGAGAAAATCTGCTAAATTTTTGGAAAAGGCCTAAACAGCCCCTAAAATGTTAAGTGATCGACGTGAAAATTTAACTATTAAATTCAGAATATCAGAGAAGCCTTTTGTAAAGGTTTTAAGCTCCTATTTACGAATAAGCGGAATTTTCCATTTTTTCCAGAAGAAAATTCACGGTTACGTGATTTTTTTCCCCCATGGGTGATCGTATTGAGCAAATGGTCCTCGAAAATCGGAAAATGGCCTGATCGTACTGAATTTAACAGTTTTATTGCCTATTTTGAGTAGCAAAAATATTGCGCCACAGTACATCGGCGCTTTATGCCATTTAGGGACTCAAACCAACAATTTTTGGTCCAAAGGGTGCCAAAAAGTCATTGAGTAAAAATTCTCAGATGACTGATCGATTTGGAATTATTTAAAACTGTATATTGAGATTTACAGTTTCAGACGCAGTAATACCGCACGTGGTGCGGTATTACAGATACACGTAGTCTATAAAAAATAAACAGTTTATATAGAAATTTATTCTAAAGTTCAATTTAACTAACTTGATTCATTTGAGGCTAGGTAAAATTTTTTTACAGAGGGGCATAATTGAGCATCAGCCATTATGAAGGAGAACCGGTGGATCTTTGTGTAGGCAAGGGGAGGGTGCTTGAAACCCCTTCTTAATTTTCTAATTCTCTGTGAGCCTTAACGATAAATATAGGAGTAGGTTTTCTTAGGGAGGGAGGATATAAACTAATCTCTAATCCTACTTGATTAACGAGAGCATATTTAGACCACACCTGTAATATGGATGCCTAGGGTGATAACGCCCTCTTATTGCAGATAATCTTTTCTAACTCTCCTAAATGTCTCTGAGCCTTCAGAAAAATATAGGAGGAGGGTTTTTTAGGGGATGGGAGGGAATAAAAATTGATCTCTAGTCCCACTTGATTACCGAGAACATTATTCGGCCTCACTTGTAATATGGGTACTGCGGGGTGATAAAGCCCTCTTACTGCAGATAATCTGTTTCTGTAAAACATTCACCTACTGGATTGTATTTACATACTTGCACACAAAAAGTTGAAAGGTGGGGAAAATGCAAAGAGAGGAAAAGAGTAGGGCACTGGATTTTGCAGTCCCTACCCGGCACTGTGGCATTATGGAGCATTATGAGCTTGGATGGGGAGGAGTATTATGAGCTCTGCCAAGACATTTAAGGGGAGAGGAGGGGGTGTTAAGGGAGCTCACTTTCAAAACCGTGGAAATTATGACCTTATAATAAATTTTTTAATTCAGACCCCTCCCAGCCCTAATAAATATTGGTTGGGATGCATTTTTTTTATGGATAATAATTATTTCTTAAGCTTTTTTATGTAAATATTGAAATTGATTGTAAAAGACGGTGATTGAGCAAGGGAGCAATAGCCCCCTCCACACTTAAAAGAACCTCGAATCAAGCAGCTTCTAGTAACAAGCTTTAAGTATAGCGCAACCCTTGTCAATAGGAATCAAGACCCTAAAAAACGAAGTTGTGATTCAAATATATGCAACATCCATTTATATCATTGATTCTGATTCTAAATATGTAAAATATTCTAATATTAAAATAGTTCATTATTGCTCTTAGGGCTTAAAAATTTTCACAATTTAAAAACAAGAATTGAACTCGCCCAAAAAGGGGAGTGATCTTTATCAAAATTCTGCAGTGAAACTCAATATGTATGAAACAAATGGATACAAAACTATCGACAAAATATGAAATTTCTTATTTTTCTTACGAAGTTAGTAAATAATCAGATAATTACTGATTTAACGTTTGTTAGAACTGAACAAAAATTAAGTAAAAAAACGTTTTTTTTTCCGATCAAAGTAAGGAGCGAGATGAGAAAATATATATGAGGAAGGGCCGCCCCTCCTTATCCCTCCACTGTTTAACTAAAGTTGAACTTTTTGTTCCTATTCTTTAAGATCGGCTACTCTAATACAAAGGTCGTTGAATTTGAATAAAAATATTTTTTGAAGTACAAGACTTTAGCGTGAAGAGCCGATGCTGGGGAGGGGCAGGCCCACTCATTTACGGAATGATTTCCGTTGTTTTAAGCTTTAATTTCTCTCCTTACTTTCATTAAAGAAAAACTATGTTTCAGAAGCAAAGCTATAGCGTTGCCTTTAGTAAAAGCCATACGGCTCCAATGTTTTATTGTTATTAATCAAAAAAAAACTTTCCGAAAAATAAGTCTTTCAAAGAAAAGTAAAGGCCATTTTAAACTTAAGCTCAGGAGATATATACCCCCCAGATATATACCGCTCAGGACCTTATATGTCCCCAGGGCATATCTTAAAACCTTGCCCTGAAGGTTCTGGGGGAGTGTCCTCCTCTAAAACATATTTTCTATCTGGAAATCAACTACGCTGAACAAAATGGCTATCTCAAAATTTTGATTGGATGTGTTTGGGGACATGATGGGCCTGGGAGGGGGGCTAGTTGCCCTCCAATCACTTTCGACTATTAAAAAAGACACTACCCCTTTAATTTCCAATCGAATGAGCCTGTTTTGAAGTTTCTACGACAACACCTTCTATAAAAACCTTATATGCCCCCAGGGCATAACTTAAAACCCTTGCCTTGAGGGTTGTGGGGGAGTTTCCTCCTCAAAAATATATTTTCTATCTGGAAATCAACTACGCTGAACAAAATGGCTATCTCAAAATTTTGATTGGATGTGTTGGGGAAATGATGGGCTTGGGGGGGGGGGGGGCTAGTTGCCCTCCAATCATTTTCGACTGTTAAAAAGGGCACTAGAACTCTCGATTTCCAATCGAATGAGCCCCCTTTGAAGTTTCTACGACGACCCCTTCCGTATGAAGTGCATCTGGGAAAAAAAAATAAATAATAATAATAAAACATTGGAACCGTATGGCCTTTACTATAGGCAACGCTACAGCGTTGCCTCTGGTTATTATTTTTTCCCAGAGGCACTTCATATGGAAGAGGTTGTCGTAGAAACTTCAAAGGGGACTCATTTGGTTGGAAATCGAGAGTTCTAGTGCCCTTTTTAAGAGTCAAAAGTGACTGGAGGGCAACTAGCCCCACCCCACGCCCATCATTCCCCAAACACATCCAATCAAAATTTTAAGATAGCCATTTTTGTTCACCGTAGTTGATTTCCAAATAGAAAATATGTTTTTGAGGCGGACACCTCCCCTACAACCCTCAGGGCAAGGGTTTTTAAGTTATGCATGGGGGGCATATAAGAGCGATGTTTGCACAATGTATTATTTATTATTTTTTTCCTTTAGAGCAGGGCACTTCGTATCGAAGAAGTTGTCGTAGAAACTTTGAAAAGGGCTCATTCAGTTGGAAATTGGAGTGGCTTGTGCCCTTTTTAATAGTTGAAAGTGATTGGAAGGCAACTAACACCCTTTCCACCCCCATTATTTCCCGAAACACATCCAATCAAAATTTTGAGATAGCCATTTTGTTTACCGTAGATGATTTCCAGATAGAAATTATGTTTTTGAGGAGGACATTCCCCCACAGTCTTCAGGGTAAGGGTTGTAAGTTATGCCCTGGGGGCATAAAAGGTTTTTATAGAAGGCGTTGTCGTAGAAAGTTCAAAAAAGGCTCATTCGATTGGAAATTCAAAGGGCTAGTGCCCTTTTTAATAGTCGAAAGTGATTGGAGAGCAACTAACCCCCCTCCCCTCACAACCACCTTTTCCCCAAACACATCCAATCAAAATGTTGATATAGCCATTTTATTCAACGGAGTTTTCAGTTCTGGAAATTAGGTCTTTGAGGATGACAACCCCCCCACAGCCCTCAGGGCAAGGGTTGTAAGTTATGCCCTGGGGGCATATAAGGTTTTGTACTAACAGTGTTGTCTTAGAAACTTCAGAAAGGGATCATTCGATTGAAAATTTAAATTCCTAGTTCTCTTTTTAATAGTCGAAAGTGATTCTAAGGCAACTGACACCGCTTCCACGCCCACCATTTCCCCAAACACATCCAATCAAAATTTTGATATAGCCATTGTGTTCAACATAGTTGAAAGTTCCGGAAATTCTATGTTTGAGCAGGGCACTCCCCCCACAGTCTTCAGGGGCAAGGGTTATAATTTATGCCCTGGGGGCATGTATGGTTCTTATGGAAGGAATGCTCGTATAAACTTCAGAGAGGGCTCATTTGATTGGAAATTTAAAGTTCTAGTTCACTTTTTAATCGTCGAAAGATATTGGAGGGTAACCAGCTTCCCCCCCCCCAAACCCTTTTTTCCCAAATGCATCCAATAAAAATATTAAGATAGCTATTTTTTTTAAATAGTTCAAACATCATATAACAAAAATTCCGGTGTCGACACAACCCCCCAGGGCCCGGGGACAGCATTGTAAGCTATGCCCTGGGGGTATATATGGGTCTTATGGAAGTGATGCTTGTATTATCTTCAAAGAGGGATCATTTGATTGGAAATTGAAAGTTCTACTTCATTTTTAAGAGTCAAAAGAGATTGGAAGGCACCTAGCCCCCCCCCCCCCTCCACGCCCTGTTTTCCTCAAAAACAATCGATAAGAACTTTGAGATAATTTTTTTAAATAGTTCAAAGACCATATAACGAAAACTCCGGGGTTGACACAGCCCCCCAGGGCCCGAGGGCAGGTGTTTTAAGTTATGCCCTGGGGGAATATATGGTTCTTATTGAAGGGATCCTCGTAAAAACTTCAGAGATGGCTTCATTTGATTTGAAATTGAAAGTTCTAGTTCAGATTTTTAGAGTCAAACACATTGGTGGGCAATTACCCCCCCCCCCCACATCCCTTTTTCCCAAAATGCATCTAATAAATATTTTAAGATAGCCATTAAGTAAAAAATTGCTCAAAAGTCAGATAAGAAAAACTCAGGTGTCGTCACAACCCCCTAGGGCCCGGGGGTAGGCGTTGTAAGTTATGCCCTGGGGTATGTATAGTTTGTATGAAACGGATGCTCGTATAAACTTCAGAGAGGGCTCATTTGATTGGAAATTGAAAGTTGGAGCTCACTTTTTAATAGTCAAAAGAAATCCGAGCGCAGCTAGCCCCCCCCCTCTTCACGCATTCTTTTTCGAATTCCGTCTGATGAAAATTTTGAGATAGACATTTTGTTAAAAATAGTTCAAAGGTCGGATAAGAAAAAATCTGCCCCCATAGCCAAGCCTCCTTACAATCCTGATCACCCAGGCCTAGCCAGTGTCAATACAACCCCCCAGGGCCAAGGGGATGGCGTTCTAAGTTATGCCCTAAGGGCATGTATGGTTCTTATGAAAGGGATGCTCGTATAAACTTCACAGAGGGATCATTTGATTGGAAATTGAAAGTTCTAGTTCACTTTTTAAGAGTCAAGAGAGTTAAGGGCAACTAGGCCCCCCACCCTTCTTTTTTTCCCAAACCCATCCGCTACAAATTTTGAGATAGCCAGTTTTTCTGGAAATTTTTCAAAAATTAGATAACAAAAGCTCCCCCCAGGGCCCGGGGGATATGTGTTGTATGTGTTGTCCTGAGGGCGTACATGGTTCTTATGGAAGGGATGCTCGTATAAACTTCAGAGGGGGCTCATTTGATTGGAAATTGAAAGTTCTAGTTCAATTTTTAAGAGTAAAAAGATATTCGAGGGCAACTAGCCCCCCCCCCTACAAGCTTTTTTCCCCAAGACTATCCGATAAAATTTTTATAATAGCCGTCTCATTAAAAAAAGTTCAAAGGTCAGATAAGAAAAATACCTGTGTCGACGGACCCGCCACGGCCCGGAGGCAGGCGTTATGAGTAATGCTCTAAGGGATTATATACCTCTTATGGAAGGGATGCTCGTATAAACTTCGGAGAGGGCTCATTTGATTAGAAATTAAAAGTTCTTGTTCACTTTTGAAGAGTCAAAAGAGATCGAAGGGCAACAAGCCCCACCCCTCCTCCACGCCCTAATTGCATCAGATAAAAATTTTAAGATAGGCATTCCGTTAAAAATAGTTCAAAGTTCTGATAACAAAAACTCCCGTGTCGACACAGCCCCTCCAGGGCCCGGGAGTAGGCATTGTAAGTTATGCCCTGGGGGCATATATGGTTGTCATGAAAGGGATGCTCTTATAAACTTCAGAGGGGGCTCATTTGATTGGAAACTGAAAGTTCTAGTTCAATTTTTAAGAGTCAAAAGATATCCGAGGGCAACAAGCCCCCCCCCCCCACACACACACAACCTTTTTCCCCAAGCCCATCCGGTAAAATTTTTATAATAGCCATTTCATTAAAAATAGTTCAAAGGTGAGATAAGAAAAATACCTGTGTCGATGGAACCCGCCAGGGCCCAGAGGCAGGCGTTATGAGTAATGCTCTAGGGGAATATATAGTTCTAATGGAAGGGGATGCTCGTACAAACTTCGGAGAGGGCTCATTTGATTGAAAATTGAAAGTTTCTGTTCACTTTTTAAGAGTCAAAAGAGATCGGAGGGCAACTAGCACCCCCCGTCCTTATCACGTTTATCACGCCGTAAATGCATCAATTTTGAGATAGTTATTTTGTTAAAAATAGTTCAAAGTTCTTTTAACAAAAACTCCCGTGTCGACATAGCCCCCCAGGGCCCGGGGGTAGGCGTTGTAATTTATGCCCTGTGGGCATATATGGTGGTTATGGAAGGGATGCTCGTATAAACTTCCTAGAGGGCTCATTTGATTGGAAATTAGAGTTGTAATTCACTTTTAAGAGTCAAAAGTGATTGGAGGGCAGAAAGCAAACCCCGACACTCCATTTATTTTTTTTCCCAGAGGCACTTTATATAGAAGGGGTCGTCGTATAAACTTCAAAGGGGGCTCATTCGATTACAAATCGAGAGTTCTAGTGCCCTTTTTCAGAGTTAAAAGTGATCGGAGGGCAACTGGCCACCCCAAGCTCTTTTTCCCCAAATACATCTTATGAAAAAATTTTAGGTAGCCATTTTCTTAAAAATAGTTCAAAAACAAAAAACTCCTTTACGTATGGGCATTTCGTTAAAAATAGTTCAAAGGTCAGATGAGAAAAACTTCTGTGTCGACACCCCCCCCCCCTCCAGGGTCCGGGGCAGGCGTTGTAAGTATTGCTCTGGGGGCATACATGGTTCTTATGGAAGGTATACTCGCATAAACTTTGGAGGGCTCATAATATGATTGGAAATTGAAAGTTCTTGTTCACTTTCTAAAGAGATTGTTAGATTCGAAAGAAATTGGAGGGCAACTAGCCCCCTCTCCACGTCCTATTTCCTCAAACCCATCCGATAAGAACTTTGAGAGAGCCATTTTTTTCAAAATAGTTCAAAGGTCAGATAACAAAACCTCCGGTGTCGACACATCCCCCCAGGGCCTGGGGGCAGGCATTGTAAGCTATATCCTGGGGCTGTATGTGGTTCTTATGCTCGCATAAACTTTGGAGGGCTCATATGATTGGAAATTGAAAGTTCTTGTTCACTTTCTAAAGAGATTGTTAGATTCGAAAGAGATTGGAGGGCAACTAGCCCCTCTCCACGTCCTATTTCCTCAAACCCATCCGATAAGAACTTTGAGAGAGCAATTTTTTTCAAAATAGTTCAAAGGTCAGATAACAAAAACTCCGGTGTCAACACATCCCCCCAGGGCCTGGGGGGCAGGCATTGTAAGCTATGTCCTGGGGCCGTATGTGGTTCTTATGAAAGGGATGCTCGTATAAACTTCAGAGAGGGTTCATTTGAATGGAAATTAAAAGCTGTAGTTCATTTTCTCAGAGTGAAAAAAGATCGGAGGGCCACTAGACCCTCCCGCCCTCCACGCCTTTGGATGTATCGGATGGATAAACCCATCCGATAAAAATTAACGATAAAAATTATAAGCTTGATTTGCATATTCAGTTTAATTTTCACTTGTTTTAAGATTTATTTATTAATTTACATTAATATTTATTGTATGTTTGTATGCATTGATTGTTTATTTGATTTCTGTTCGTTTTAACTTTTATTTATACTTAAAATAGGGAAATATTTTTTTTTTTTCGTTTTAAGCTTAATTGTCATATTCAATCCAAGCAATACTCGCTTTAAGATCTATTTATTCATTTATATTATTACTTGTTGTATGTTTTTGCAATGATTGTTTACTTAATTTCTGTTCGTTTTGGGTTTCATTTATTCTTTAATAGTAATTTCTGGTCGTTTTGAGTTTGAATTTTAAAAGGTATTTATATATGCTAAGCTTAAGTTTAAAATGGCCTTTACTTTTGTTTGAAAAACTTATTTTTCGGAAAGTTTTTTAATTAATTAATAGAAAAATGGACATGTTCCAGCTTATATTAAGGACTTATTTAGATTTTAATATGTATAATCAAAAAAACTTTTTGCACAAAATAAGTTTTTCAAAAAAAAAAGTGAAGAACTCCATTAAGCCAAAAATGAGCAAAAATAGAATCAAATAATCTACCAAGCATACAACTACCACAGATCAGTATTAATAAATAAATGAAACCCAAAACAAGTCAAACTCAAAACGATCAGAAATTAATCTGGGTGGGGTTCTAAACCCTATGATTTCTAAGAGCCAGAATATAATTTGTACTTTACGGAAAAAAAAAAATTCAAATGAATTTACTGAAAAAAATGTGCATTGTCAGTTTAATATACATATGCTGATATTTATTCCTTAAAATCTTAATTAATTATTGATTTTTTAAAGTTATAAAATTGAAAACATTTAAAGGAAACTTTTCAGTAAAGTACAAATTATATTCTGGCTCTTAGAAATCATAGGGTTTAGAACCCTACTCAGATTAGTTTCTGCTCGTTTTGAGTTTGACTTATATTAATTTCTGTTTGTTTTGGTTTCATTTATTTATTAATACTGATCTGTGGTAGTTGTATGCTTGGTAGATTATTTGATTCTATTTTTGTTCATTTTCGGTTTAATCAAGTTCTTTACTTTTTTTGAATGCAAAATTTTTTTTGATTAATTTCTGTTCGTTTTATATT
Source organism: Artemia sinica (assembly GCA_027921565.1). NCBI lineage: Eukaryota > Metazoa > Arthropoda > Branchiopoda > Anostraca > Artemiidae > Artemia > Artemia sinica. The sequence continues at coordinate 48,409,942 of CM051272.1, forward strand.
GACATAGTCTTTTTCAGGGAGAAAGAGTGAGCCTCTTCTGAAGTTAAACAACCATCCCTTCCATAAAAACCTTTAATACCCCCTGGGCATAACTTATAACCCTTGCCCCTAGTCTGTGGGTTTTTTTTTTTTTTCAACCCCAAAAGTCTTATTATATGATATATAGACTATTTTGAATAGAATGGCTATTTCAAAATTTCTATTGAACGCATTTCGGGACGATATTACGTGAGTGTAGGGGGGGGGGGGGGGAGGGTAGCTGCCCTCTGATCATTTTGACTCTTAAAAAGGGCACTAGAGCGTCTGAAAACCAATCCAATGAGCCCCCTTTGAAGTTTATATGACCAAACTTTCTATAAAAACCCTATATGTCCCCAGGGCAAAACTTATAACCCTTGCCCTGAGGCCTAGGGGGATTCTTTATCCTCAAAGACGTAATTTCAAGACCTTTCTGATAGCCTTAACAAAATGGCTATATGGAAATTTTGATTGGAAGTGTTGGTGGAAAATGATAGGCGTGGAGGGAAAAATCTGCCCACTGATCACTTTCGACTAATAAAAAAGGCACTAGTCCTCTCAATTTCCAATCAAATGAGCCCTTTTTGAAGCTTCTACGACAAAAATTTCTATAAAAACGTTAAATGCCCCAAAGGCGTAACTTACTACACTTGTCGTGAGGACTATGGGGGGAGGATGTCATCCTCAAAGACGTAATTTCAAGACTTTTCAACTACGTTGAACAAACTGGCTATCGGAAAATTTTTTTTTGGATGTGTTTGGGGAAATGGTGAGCGTGAGAAGGGGGGTTAGTTACCCTCCAATCACTTTCGACTATTAAAAAAGGGCACTAGAGCGTCTGAAAACCAATCCAATGAGCCCCCTTTGAAGTTTATATGACCATACTTTCTATAAGAAAAACCTATACGTCCCAGGGCAAAACTTACAACCCTTGTCCTGATGCCTGGGGGGATTTGTTATCCTTAAAGACGTAAATTCAAGACCTTTCTGATAGCCTTAACAAAATGGCTATATTGAAATTTTGATTGGAAGTGTTTGTGGAAAATGATAGGCGTGGAGGGAAAAATTTGCCCACTGATCACTTTCGACTAATAAAAAAGGCACTAGTCCTCTCAATTTCCAATCAAATGAGCCCTTTTTGAAGCTTCTACGACAAAAATTTCTATAAAAACGTTAAATGCCCCAAAGGCATAACTTACTACATTTGTCCTGAGGACTATGGGGGGAGGATGTCATCCTCAAAGACGTGATTTCAAGACCTTTCAACTACGTTGAACAAAATGGCTATCGGAAATTTTTTTTTGGATGTGTTTGGGGAAATGGTGAGCGTGAGAGGGGGGTTAGTTTCCCTCCAATCACTTTCGACTATTAAAAAGGGCACTAGAGCGTCTGAAAACCAATCCAAGGAGCCTCCTTTGAAGTTTATATGACCATACTTTCTAAAAAAATCCTGTATGTCCCAAGGGCAAAACTTACAACCCTTACCCTGAGGCCTGTGGGGATTTGTTATCCTCAAAGACGTAATTTCCAGACCTTTCTGATAGGCTTAACAAAATGGCTATATTGAAATTTAGATTGGAAGTGTTTGTGGAAAATGACAGGCGTTTAGGGAGACGTTTACCCACTGATCACTTTCGACTAATAAAAAAGGCACTAGTCCTCTCAATTTCAAATCAAATGAGCCCTTTTTGAAGCTTCTACGACAAAACTTTCTATAAAAACGCTAAATGCCCTGAAGGCATAACTTAATACCCTTGTCCTGAGGACTATGGGGGAGTGTTGTCATCCTCAAAGACGTGATTTTCAGACATTTCAACTACGTTGAACAAAATGACTATCTGAAAATTTTGATTGGATATGTTTGGGGAAATGGTGAGCGTGAGAGGGGGGTTAGTTACCCTCCAATCACTTTCGACTGTTAAAGAGGGCACCAGACCTCTCAATTTCCAATTGAATGAGCCCCTTTTGAAGTTTCTACGACAACACTAATAATTATAAAAACCTTATATGCCCTCAGGGCATAACTTACAACATTTGCCCTGGGGGCTCTTGGGGGTTTGTCTTCCACAAATACATAATTTCCAGAACGTTCAACCACCTTGAACAAAATGGCTATCTCAAAACTTTGACTGAATGTGTTTGGGGATATGGTGGGCGTGAGGGGGGGGGGTGTTGCTCTCTATTCACTTTCGACTATTAAAAAGGGAACTAGCCCTTTCAATTTCCAATAAATGAGCCATGTTTGAGGTTTCTACGACAAAACTTTCTATAAAAACCATATATACCCCAGGGCATAACTTACAACCCTTGCCCTGATGGTTGTGGGGGGGGGGGGTTGTCATCCTCAAAGACCTAATTTCCAGAACTTTCAACTACGTTGAATAAAATTAATATGTAACAATTTTGATTAGATGTGACTGGGGAAATGGTGTGCGTAAGATGCGGGCTAGTTGTTCTCTTCAACCACCTTCGACTGTTAAAAAGGGCTCTAGTCTTTTCAATATCCAATCGAATAATCCCTTTTTGAAGTTTTATACGACAATTCCTTCTATCAAAACTTCATATACCTCTAGGGCATAACTTACAACCCTTGCCCTGAGGGCTGTGGGGGGGGTGTCATCCCCAAAGACCTAATTTTCAGGACTTTCAACTACGTTGAAAAAAATGGTTATCTCAAAATTTTGATTGTATGTGTTTGAGGGGATGGTTGGTGTGAGAGGGGGTTAGTTGCCCTCCATTTACTTTCGACTATTAAAAAGGGCACTAGCCATTTCAATTTCCAATCGAATAAGCCCCCTTTTGAAGTTTCTACGACAACGCTTTCTATAAAAAACTTATATGTCCCCAGGGCATAACTTACAACCGTTGCCCTGATGGCTTTGGGGGGGGGGGGGGAGTCTCATCCTTAAAGACCTAATTTCCAAAACTTTAAACTACGTTGAACAAAATGGCTATCTCAAAATTTGATTGGATGTGTTTGGGGAAAAGGTGGGCGTGAGAGGGGGGTTAATTGCCCTCCAATCACTTTCGACTATTAAAAAAGAGCACTAGCCCTTTGAATTTCCAATCGAAGGAGCCCTTTTTAAGTTTCTACGACAAAGTTTTCAATAAAAACCTTATATGCCCCCTGGTCATAATTTATAACCCTTGCCCTGAATACTTTGGGGGGAGTTTCCTGCTCAAAGATATAATTTCCAAAAGTTTCAACTACATTGAACAAAATGGCTATCTCAAAATTTTGATTGGGTGTGTTTGGGGAAAAGGTGGGCGTGAGAGGGGGGTTAGTTGCCCTTCACTCACTTTCGACCATTAAAAAGGGCACTAGTCCTTTGAATTTTTATTCGAATGAGCTCTTTTTGAAGTTTCTATGACAACGTTTTCTGTAAAAATCTTATATGCCCCCAGGGCATAATTTACAACCCTTTTCCTGAGGGTTGTGGGGGAGTGTCCTCCTCAAAAAAAATTTTTCTATCTAGAAATAAACTACGCTGAACAAAATGCCTATCTCAAAATTTAGATTGGATGTGTTTGGGGAAATGGTGGGCGTAGAAGGGGTGTTAGTTACCTTCCAATCACTTTCGACTATTAAAAATTGCACAAGCCACTCTAGTTTCCGATAGAATAAGCCCTTTTTGAAGTTTCTACGACAACTCCTTCAATACGAAGTGCCCTGGTCTAAAGAAAACGAATAAATAAATAATACATTGTGTCAACATCGTTCTTTACTTAGGCAGCGCTATTACGCTGCCTATGATTACTGTAAGCCCCATAAAAAAGTACTTGACAAAACAACCCTCAAGATCTTTATATACCCCCTCCCTCCTTAGTTTTGAGCATATAAGTAAGTTGTACCATTTTCAAATCGCAGCCATTATAATAGTCGGTTAAGTACATATTTTATAGAAGATGTTCGATTTACACCAAAATTAGCAATTAGATACCCGTTCTGTTCCCTTGCTTGGTTTATTTTTTCTGTAGTTAATATTGTTTTATAGTGTGTTTTATTGTTGTTGGGTTGTGTTATATCTTTGTATTGTGTAATGTTGTAGTGCGTTTGCACCGGGCTTGTTTTTTCTTTTTTCGTTTCTTTGTCTTAACTGATATAACTAAACCATGTTTTGTCCGGCAAAAATTTAAATCAGTATTTACTTTTATTAAATCAACTCTTTTCATATATACAATAATTGGTATCCAATGGAACTTACTGGTTAAGTGTATTAATCAAACAGTTCGTGATAACGAACTGTAAGTAAGGATGCAAGCTCAATAGTAACCGAAACTCTAAAAAAACGGTGTTTTGATACAATAGATACATCAAAAGAATTAGATTTTTATGCTAATTTCAAATATGTAAGTTTCATCAAGTTTAATCTAACCTAGTGCCCCACAGTTCCCGGGGGAAGGGCTGAAAGTTATGAGCTTTGTCCATTGTTTACATGTAGCATTGGTTAATGGGAAGTATACAGCCTATTTCAGGAGGGATTTGTTTCTGATGGGGGTAGGGGTTGGAGGAGGGGGTTACGGGGGAAGATCTTTTCATGGAGGATTTTTCCTTGGGGGAAAGGGACATTTATATGAAGGGGGTGCCGGATTTCCCAGCATTATTTAAAAACGATCAGAAATTAAATTGAAAAAAAAAAAAAAGTTTTTTCAACGGAAAGTAAGGAGCAACATTAAAACTTAAAATGAACAGAAATTATTACATATATGAGGGTTCGCCCCCTAGTTAATACCTCGCTCTTTATGCTAAAGTTTTTTTAGTAGTTTCAAAAGAGCTATCTTTTCTAATTAACCGGCTTTTGTGATTCAGGGGTTTGTGATTCGAACAAATTCGAACTTTAGCGTAAAGAGTGAGGTATTTACTAAAAGGGCGAAATCCCTAATATACGTAATAAAAGACATACAAATATAGAGGTTCGTTACCAAGTTAAATCGTAAGTTGCGTCAGAACAAAATTTCGAAAAAGCCATTTAGCTAAAACAAGTAAAATTAATATACAAATTTCGTTTTAATTATTAATGTACGGTGAGCCAAAATCAAAGCTGTAATAATTCAAAAACGTTCAAAAAATTAAATAGAAAAACAAGTTTTGTTAACTGAAAGCAAGGAGTGACATTAAAGCTTAAAACGAACAGAAATTAATCCGTATATGAAAGGGGCGGTCCCCTCTTCAACGCATTGCTCTTTACGCTAAAGTTAGAATCTGTCTCACAAGTTTATTTTTTAAAACAATAAAAAGCTTTAGCGTAAAGAGCGAGGCGTTGAAGAGAGGACCGCTCCTTTCATATACGGAATAATTTCTGTACGTTTTAAGTTTTAATGTCGCTCCTTACTTTCAATTTAAAAAAAAACTTTTTTTTTAATTCAATATAAGTATATGCTATATCAGCTAATAACGGACAAATGTTCAAGGAAAGAACCACAGTTTTGTCACAAAAAAGATCAAATTTAAACTTTTTAAACGCGCATAAGGTAGATCGTGTAAGATTGAATAAATATAAACTACTATGACTGAAGAATTGTAAGTTTTGCTTGGTAAATTGGTAAATTGGTAATTGGTAAATTGGTGAATGTGAGTTTTGCTTGGTAAATTGATTTATGATTTTTTTTTTTTTTTTTTATATAATTCTGAAAGGACAAGATATAAGAATTATGTTCTAAATTTGACAGATTCCGCGCAGTTTTGAAAAAGAAGAAAAAAAAAACAGGTGATATAAAAAGAAAATATAAAAGATTCTAGGCAAAATAGAGAGATATCAAGATTCTAGGGGAGAGAGGGACAAGAGTCAAAATCCCCAACTCCCTATTAAGTTTATTTATGGGTAACATAGATGCACAGTGAAACATAAAATTATCTTGTAAAACTTGTTCTGAATAAAAATATTTCGATTCTCTTTACTAGCTTAAAATCCTCAAGAAAAACAATCGCATTTTAAAAAGATGGGGTTGAGAGATGTCTCTCAAGAAAAAGTCTATCTTGTTAATCTAAACTTGTCACTTACAATGCTTAACCCGAAGCATCAGCAAACAGGATTTTGAACAAGAAATGAAGCGAATTGACTTGGGAGAGATACTTAAAAAAATGAAGCAGCATAATTAAAACCCACTTTTCACCACAAAAGCATTGGGGCTATTACCTCTTTCTGATCTTTGAGTACCGTATTTAAAATTATGTTGGGACTTATGCTAGTTGTTGGAGACTGGGAACTTCATAGATACTGGGGACGAATGTGTGCTAGTAGAATCTGGACTAAAATTGTTTAAAAAACTGTCACTTACGTATACTTCTTCCCATTGACTAACGTATCTGACTAATCTTGAAAGTCTTAGTAGCCTTACTAAGCTAAGTAATTTTGCTAAGCGAAGTATCCTTAATGCTCTACCGGCATGTAGTATTTGGAAACCTTCTCCATAATCCTGGAAAAATATTTGAGGTATATAAATATATACAATTTTTGAAATTTCTAGTTCCAGGTATAATTTTGAAATATTAAGAAGTGAAAGAAGGAAAGTTTCGCTCTCTAGAACTATCATAGTTGCGCCAAAAGCTGCATACTAGTAGAGAGCGAACCTAAATTCATAGTAACCGAAAATTAAACAACTTTAAAAAAAATAAATATTCAATATAAAAGAATGGTTATTTGACACTTTTTACCCATGCTAAAGATAAAAAGTAATATCGAAAACGAAGTAACAGGAATTTCAAAAAGCAGCTTTGATGCCCTCAAAAAACGGTTACACAAATAAAAAGTACACTATTAGAATCCCCAAGGTTGAAGATCATTAGCCGAAGGTTTTCAAACTTACATCTTAAAAGTTGAAGGAAATAGTTTCAAATTAAATCTATTATAAAAACGTGTATCTCAAAGACTGGAGGCAAGACCTAATTTAACTTCAGTAATTTTAAAGCAGTTACGCACATAAAGGAAATTTTAAACAAAAAAAAAAAATTATGTTTTGAGCAGTTTTTTATACATGGAAGGTTTTTTAGGCATCCATCGTATAGGCAAAAATAATTTGATACCAAACTCTTCACTTCCCTAATAATCCTTAGAGCAAGAAATAAAGGAATCATGTATTCATTGAGTCATTCTCATAAAAGAGAAGAGCATTGAGTGAGATATAACGCACTAACAGAGAGAAGCTCTTAAATTTATTGTGAGACCCAAATTAGATAAGTAATAGCAAAAGAATTTCTACTATTAGCTTCCTTGCTTTTGAAATATTGGTTTTCGTACCCCAAAGCCAAAAACTTTATCAAAGCCCAAAAATAAGCTAAATATCTCCTTTTTTTTTGTTTTACACCGTTCAAAGAATTGTCACAGAAGATAAAATCATTCAAAATCATTTTGTAAGTAGCGGTGACACTGTGAAAGAAACTAATTACATCTAAAACAGGCAAACTTCGAAGAACCGAATGTCAGATTTTTAAAATTCATGTTACAACCTTTATTATAATGACTTTCAGCTCCTTGGCACTTTCTTGCAGATTTCACTTTCTAATTGGGTGTAGGTTTATTTCTTATCAAATGTGTCAGTATTTATTATTAAGTTAGACTTGCTATTTTGATTTATATTGTGATTTCTTATTATAAAATTTAGATTTAAAGCCCAGGCTCCTACAATGTGGGAAGGCTTATAGAGACGTCTAGTCCATTTTATTTGTATCATATTTGTTTCTCAGGATATATAAAAGTTTCTATTTTTTAGGAAAAAACATTGTATCGCGCTTTTCCCCCATGGAAATGGTCAAGGATGAAGTATTTTACATTGTAATTGTTTTGTCATACAATCTTAAGTTTTATTTGTGTTCAATTTTTTAAAGAGATCTGACGAACTATAGTGACACCACTCCTTGTGAACTCACAGCAATACTAAATTCCGGCTCATGAGTAATATAGTTTTACATAGATTGCTTGCTCCCCAATTGGTTAATGAAGCAATGCGACTGAGCAGGATCTGTGGAAAAAATAAGGGATAACCAAGAAGGTCTGTTTTAAATGGGATTTCTTCTTGCACTTCCATTGGTTCATGTTGGACCAAAGAGAAAGACAGTTCATCCGAAACTCTATTCAGCTCAGTTCATTTGACGACTAATAGCAAGAAAAAAATTGAAAGTGCAAAAACATATTTTACTTCTTAGAAAAATGTAGTTGTCACAGGACCTATATATTTTTCCCAAAGCACCGGTAAAATAAAAATAAGAATCTACTTTTTTCTCTTAAGTATTACGTTTTTGTTCATAAAATTCAAATAAACGGATTCACTTTTTTCAAAACATCAAAGAACCAATATTTTTCTATTTTTATCCAAAAATTATACGAAAAAACTCCAGCTCAAAGTGCCTTAAAAACCATCAGTTATTTATCATTTCTGGGCATAGGAAGAATAGACTGGATAAAAATTATGATAATTAGCCTTGAAGGCCTTAGAAAATCATCTTTCTATATACAAATAGAGTTGCAGGAGAAGATACAGAGAAAAATGAAAAAGTATTTGATACCTTGGATGTTTAGGAAGATTTGTTTTGGGAGAAAGAATTAGCGACAGTACTAAAAGGATTAAAAAAAAATAAGGCTCCAGGTGCTGACAGTTTGTGGTAAATGAAGTTCTTAAATATGGTGAATCTGAGGTTAGAAATAAGCCACTGAAGATTATGAATATGATTTTTGAAAAACAGCAAGTACCTAGCAATTTTAGGAAACACTTTAATTAATCCACCGTATAAAAAAGGTGATAAGAGTAAGTGTGGTAATTATTGAGGTATTAGACAGGTCTCTGTAGGTAGCAGATTATTTAATAATATGATTCTTTTTAGACTGAGAGATGCTGTATACAAAGTTTTAAGAGAAGAACAGTGCGGTTTTAAAAAAGGTAGAGGATGTGTCGACCAAATTTTCACCCAAGATTTGATAATTGAGAAGTGCCTGAGTTATCAAACATCTTTGGTCCTCAGTTGTATAGACTATGAGAAAGCGTTCGATTCTGTTGATAGAAGAGGTTTAGCGAAGGTCTTGTATGTTATACCAGACTACATCAAAGTAATTAGTGGTATGTACAAGAATAATACTGATGCGGTTAAGGTAGGACACGAGATTATCAGCTGGGTTTCCTATTAAATCAGGAGTTAAGCAGGATTGTATTCTATCCTCCTTTATATGGATCTTTTTGATGGACTTTGTCTTAAAGAGCACAGGAAAGACATTGGGAGACCACGGAATCAAATAAAGAGGAAAAACTCTCCTGGACTTATATTATGCTGATGATTTAAGCATCCTAGATGTAAGTGTGAGCAAAATGAATGAACGTTTAGTGGTTCTGCGAGTTCAGAGTGCTAGACTAGGTTTGAAAATTAATTTTAAGAAGACTAAGTCACTATGGTTAGGAACAAGTGAAGATGAAGAGGTGAAGTTGAGTAGCGAAAAGACTGACCAGGTGGACAGCTTCACTTACCTTGGTAGTATTATTAGTTAAGGCTATGGAAAAGAGAAGATGTCTAAACTAGAATAGCCAAGGCTCAGGTTTTTTTTTAACAAATAAAAAGAGTTCGGAAGTACAGGAAGACAATTCTGCAAACCAAGATTAGAATATTGGAAGCTAAAGTGACGACAGTGGTCAAATATGTCTCTGAAGCATGGGTACTCAGAAAAAACGGATAAAGGTTGGCCAGATATTTTCTAGAGAAATTGACTACGGATTGTTCTGGGTACCCAGCCAACTGACCGTATTTCAGACAGTAGGCTGTAGGAAAAGTGTGGTTCCACCCCGCTTTCTGTAATGAGAGAAAGGTTGAAATGGCTAGGGCACGTTCTGCGGATCAAGAATGACAAATTGCCCAAGATTATTCTTTTCGGCCAACTGTCTAAGGCTAAACAGAAAGTAGGTCGTCTGTGGTTGGGGTGAGAGGATGTCATAAAGAGAGGTCTAAAGAAAATGGGAGATTCCTGGGAGGGCGCAGAAAGGGGGGCTTTTCAACATTCAAACATTAACAATCTGTTGACTCCTTTTCGTCCGTAAACATTAAACATTAAATGCGTTAACACCCAAGCACAAATCCACCTTCAAAAGAACGTCAAATCCTCTTAAGGTGTTTGCTACAATGAGATTTTAGATGATTTTTTCTAGTTTTTTACTCAGGTTTTTTTTTTAAGTATTGCACCCGCTAATGCCAAAAAAGCATCACTGCGTACGAAGATCTTTGAAATCTGTGTATGGAGATTTGCTTTCGGAGGTCATTAAAAATGAAATTCATGGCTTTTCCTAATTTTAAGATATATATGATTTAGTAAGTTTCCACTATATCAATCCGAACGATCAGACCTGTTTCTCTATCAATCCGAACAATGTTCACTGGCATGGACGTACGTAGCTTCTTCTTTAGGAGGAGAGTAGCCGATTCTGTGATGAAGGGCGTGGGGGCTGAAGTTATATGGCAGTTAATAAAATCTTACATTGCCAGCAAGTTCCATCATACCTATGAAATCTTTTTTAATAAGTAATCACCAAAAACCATAAATCACCAATGAGCTTCAGCATTAATCGATCTTCTTGGATTAGAGCTAAATCTCTAAATCTTTCAAGACATTATGGATAATTGCTTCTTGTTTGACTTTTGTTCTGTCATTCCAGCTCTTTATTTACAGCTTTTTCAACCATCTACCTTCCATTACTGCTTTTTTTTTAGCCCTCTACCTTTTTTCAACTTCTTTTTCAACCATCTTATTTTCAGCCATATCTAGTGTAAATTTGAAGTTCTAGGGGGGGGGGGCATCTGTTCCCCCTGCTTCCATTCCGTACGCCCATGAGCACTGGCCATAGTAGTTTGAGTCTGCAAAAACGCCCTTTCATTTTCATGTGACCACATACTTTTGAATGTAATCTAGCCATAAAGATTAATAATTACTCCAATAAATAGTAATAAGTTGAACCAATTTTAGTTTTAATAAGAATACATGGCCGCAGCTATCCATAATAAGAGGAAATGTGCAAAAAGGTATGAACATAAGATAGGAATCCAGAGTTTTAAAAGCAGACGAAATAACAATAAAATAGCAATCATTATGAGCCTAGATGCGATTAAAATAAGAATTCTTACAAAAAAATCCATAATATTAGTGGGATCAAAGCCACTACGTTTTTATTCATCAGACATAACAACTAAGTTGTGACAGACATTCCCTTTTTCGCATTACTGTACATTATAATTCTTTATCATTACTATTACTATTCGTAAAAATAAGGCAAGAATATTTCAAAATCCATTTTAATTTCAGTTTTCCTTCGTAAAGGGAAAGAAAGACCCTGTGAAAGTAACCCTTGAAAGTTTCGATGAGGCAAACAACTTTAATAATAAATGAAGATTCTGACAACAAATAAACAGCATATTAAGCAACAAACATCAAATACCAAATGTATCTGCCTACATATGATTGAAATAAGAATTCTAACAAAGAAAAATCTTTTCTTGAAAGAATAAAGCCTTTACGCTTTTCTCTCAGCTATAACAACTAAGCTGTGACATATATTCCCTTGTTTGCATTGCTAATTTCCTATTTCCTCTCTTTTATAACTTTGGGTAGAACTGAAATTACCATAGAAAACTAGGTTTTTCCGATGGAAGTCGAGGGCGTGATAAGGCTTAATAAAGCCGTTGTCCTCATTACGTATGGGTTTTTACAGGCGAAGTTGTACCTAATTTTGACTTTTCCTGGCAGCTCTAGTCTCTATCGACTCTTTTTAAGGGGGGAAAAGGCAAATCAGGTGCATTTGAAATGGTTTTCTTTTAAGTTGAAGTCAATTCTGGTGAATGAATATCTGCCTTTGGTGGAAAATTTCTTAACCAAATGTAGTTTCTCTTTGGTAATTGAAGGGACTCATCTTCTGCAGCAAAGTGTTATATGAGGCCCAAAAAGATGAAAAATAAGGTGTGCTGTTTTTCTACTGTTATGAAAGACCAACTGTTTGAAAAGAAATTGTTTAGAAGAAATGTAATATCAATAATTGCAAGAAAGAATGTAATATCCAAAGCTCTACTTAAAACTGATTTTGCAAGTAAAAAAGTATTTTTCAGTTCAAGTTCAATCGATTTAGACTTCAATAAAGATGATTTAAATGGATTGACCCCGATCACCAGAACTTGTATATCTTAATGAATTTAGGTTAAACAAGAAAATACGAAATGTCACTTTTTGAATCATCGCAGCAAAATTGCTTGAGTCATGTTGATGAGAGGGCTTAACCGACTGGAGTTTTTCTATTGTATTCAAAAGGAGTCATATTACACAGCAAACTATAACAAAATTGCCAAAAAGCTGAAAAATAAGTTTTTGTGTTTTTTTTTATCAAACAGTTCGTCGTAACAAACTGTAAGTAAAGAGTGATGCAGCTCAATAGTAACCAAAACTCTAAGAAACAGAGTCTTGATAACATCAAATACATAAAAAGAGTCGAATTTTGTTACTTATACAAAAAATATAAAATTCATAAAGTTTAATGTTACCCATCAAAAGTTACGAGCCTGAGAAAATTTGTCCAATTTTGGAAAAAGGGGAAAGGTCCCAAAAATATCAAGTGAGCTTAATGAAAATCACACAATCAGGTTCATCATATCAGAGAAATTATTGTTACCAAGCTCCTACATACAAAAATTCGGAAATTTCCCTTTTATGCAAGCATCCGGAATGCGGAATTTTTCTTTCTTTTTGCATCACGGAGGCGTGTTTATTTGTTTTTTTTTTATGTTCTCACCAGGGGTGATCATATGGAACTAGTGGTCCTAGAAGATCAGGAGAGGGCTCATTTGATCGGAAATTAAAAGTTTTAGTGCCCTTCTTAAGTGAGCAAAAATATTGGAGGGCAGCTAGTTCCCTTCCCACGCCCCCTTTTTTCCCAAACTGACCCGACCAAAATTTTGAGAAAACAGAATTGTTCAGCAGAGTCCAACAATGTAATAACTATATCTTTGAGGGTGACTTGACCCCCACAGTCCCCGGGGGAAAGGCTGCAAGCTATGAAATTTGCCAATTGGTTACATATAGAATTGGTTATTGTGATGCATATAAAAAATTTTCAAGAGGGGAGGGGGCTCTGGGGGAGGGGGGATTACGTGCGAGGATCTTTCTATTGAGGAAGTTTTCGTCGGTGAAGGGGAATTTTCCATGGAGGAGGAGCCGGATTTCCCTGCATTATTTAAAAAAGGACCAGAAATTAAATAAAAAAAACAACAAGTTCTTAACTAAAAGTATGGAGCAACATTAAAACATTAAACAAACATAAATTATTACGTAGCCTATATGAGGGGCTTCGTCCTCCCCCTTAATACCTCACTATTTACACTAATTTTTTTTGAAATTTTAAAAAAGCTTATTGTTCTAATTGAACGGCCCTTGTGTTTCATTCTTAAATAAGTGGAATAAAACGTCAAACATTAGCGGAAAAAGCGAGGTATTGAAAAGGGGAAATCCCCCTATTACATGTAATAATTTCTGTTCGTTTTAAGTTTTAATTATGCTCCTTAATTTTAGTTAAAAAAAACTATTGGTATAATTTAATTATTATTAAGCACCAGTGGTTTTTCATGGACATCTTAAATACAAATGTAGAAAAGGGATTGAACCCAATCACTAGAACTTGCACAGTTTCGAGGTTTATCTTTTAGTTGAGTTTTACAAGAAAATGTGACATGTCAGGTTTTGAATTATCGCAGCTGCATTGCTGCATACCCTATTTATATGACCCTAAACTAGCATTTAGTTGAAAATAGGGTATCTAAAAGATAGAGAAAGGATTTTGAGGCTGAAATGATTTCTAAGAATATACCAACAAGTTACAGGTAATTATTTGGTTAAAAAAAAAAAAAAAAACTGTCTTCCTAATTAGTAACTGAGATAAATAAGCACTTGAACAAGGTCCGTGACCTTACTCATCAATCCAATTACCTAAGACAAAACTCTATATCCAATCCATTAGCCAAACAATCTTAGCTTGCAACAATTATTTTATCTTCATAATTCCCATACACGTAAACCACTTTTATAATCAACACCTATTTAACTCTTAGGTGTGCTTTCAAAACATAAATCATAAAGTTTAATGTATGTTTAGTGTATTTGCCCCTTTTAGTAATTATTTCAGCTTTGTTGAGCTATTTTAAAAATTGTCTTTCTTCTTTGTTTTTGGGAAATGTATTCACTGTTTCTGTGTTTACACTAACAATTTTATTATAAATATGCTTGTCTTCCAATTTTCCATTCATTTCATTATTTGCACACCACTACATGGAAATTTTGTGTTTGTTAGTAAAATAAAATATCCTGGTCTTCTTGCAAGGAGATGGAAAATGAAATATCCTTTTAGTATTTGTGCTGTAAGAAATATTGACTACAACATTTTACCAATACAACTACCCATTTCCCACCGACGGTTTCATTGTTGCAATTCGTTTCAAATTATTTTTGTGTGTTTTTTTTTATTTTTTTTCTGTTTTGTTTTTTTGTGTGTGTTTTTGCTATTTTAGTTTTATCTCTATGATATTACTGCTATTAAACTGTTTTACATTATTATATTTGTTACCTAAAAATGAAATATCCATTTAGCATTTGTGCTGCAAGGAATATTGACTACAACATTTTACCAATACAACTACCCGTTTCCCACCGACGGTTTCATTGTTGCAATTCGTTTCAAATTATTTTTGTGTGTGTTTTTTTTTTTTTCTTTTTTGTTTTTTTTTTTTGTGTGTTTTTGCTATTTTAGTTTTATCTCTATGATATTACTGCTATTAAACTGTTTTACATTATTATATTTGTTACCTAAAAATGAAATATCCATTTAGCATTTGTGCTGTAAGGAATATTGACTACAACATTTTACCAATACAACTACCCGTTTCCCACCGACGGTTTCATTGTTGCAATTCGTTTCAAATTATTTTTGTGTGTTTTTTTTTATTTTTATATTTGTATAATACAATAGTTATGAAATAATTGTTTATTATTTTAAATTCAAGTTTTATTATTGTTCAATTGCTATTTTAGTTTTATCTCTATGATATTACTGCTATTAAACTGCTTTACATTATTATATTTGTTACCTAAAAAAGTATTTATTTGTTTTCTATATACTACATTACTTCTTAATGCAAAAAATTTTAAAAACTTACCTGGTTGAAAATTAAAAAAATATAATCTAATGGAATGGAGCTGACTAGGTCAAGAAAGAACCATGTCTTGAGGTAGTTATGGGCAATTAGTTTTGGATCCAGAATAACCTGCTCGGAGTTATCTTGCTGCATTATTCCTAGAAATAAACAAAATTTATATAAATTATGAAAAGACAGTAAAATATGAAACAAACTAAAACTCAAATTCTTTTAAGCATGCAATTCCAGCTGAAACTTTAGCGGAAATCATTTACAGCGTTACCCTCCACTTAAACGACATGGGTGGTTTTACTGAAAAAAAAAATTTGCTGCGAAAAGATATAAAGCAATATTTTCAAAAAAAAAAAAAAATTAAAATAGTATCTGAATCATCCAGAAAATAGTACATTGTTTTTTCATTTTCAACTGTTTCAAATTTTTCATCGGTTTAAAATTAATATCCTTTGTGTTTTGAAAATCCAAAAGTTAAAATTTTCATTGAATTTGAATCTGGTCCAAAATAACTCCTTATTTTAAAAACTTTTAAGTTAATTATGCTATTTAAATTATACTATCAACTTGCTACTTTGATAAACACACACAGTCAAGTAAGAATTTTAAAAAATAGGTACTAAAATTGTAACAAACGCATAGAAATCGACAACACTGACAGCACCAAATAAAATGTTATAAGACATAAAAAATAAGCTAAACAGATAGACACCTTAGCATTTTCTGATTAGTAATGCAATAAGTTCGTTATTTAGACATACATAAAAAGAAGAGAGGCTCTCACGTCGATATTCATCATTTTTCCAAATTTTCCAATATTTCTTTGTGTTTTTTTGTGACTTACCTCTTATTTCCATTTCTTAACAGTTACACACGCCTAAATATTCCCTCTTACCAAAATAAAAACAGTCTAAGACCTAATCTAAGCTATTGCGCATTAAATATAAGCTAATTACAATTTGTAAAATAAAAATAAAAAACTCTTGTATATTGCGAAATCTGAATTTTATTGTAAATACTGAAGCTTTTGGCTGTGGTTCAGTGTCAAGGAATTTTGCTGTATAACTGACTTATATGAGCTTCAAATCTTTTAAATTTGAAAGGTGTGGACCTTTCAAACTTACAACCTTTCAAAATTTAGTCTCAGTTTTAAATACAGCCTTCCAAATCTAGTCTCCTGGGAACTGATTTAGTTTCCTTCTTGTACGTTTCTGAAACTGTCATTTTGGGTCTTTCTTTTTCAGTTACTTAGGTCGGCTGGCACCGTTTAGGTCAGCTTTCACGCCGACTGGCGCATAAGGCGACAGCTGTGCCTCTCCACGGTGACTGCTCTAGTGCTGTAGATCAAAGACTTAAGGCCGTTATTTTGCTCACTATTGTGCTAGGATCTGAGATCTTTCGACTGAAAACGATTTTTAAGGGAATCTTAGGAGTAAGATCTTACTTCATATACCATCTTTGTGCAAACGTTTTGCTCTGATCGTTTTGCTCTGATCAGCGGTCTAAGAACAATGATGAATAAATCCTCAAAGTGCTCTCATCATTTTTATATTTGGCAGAAAGATGGCGTTCTTTGCACTTTTTGCTAACATAATTGAGCTGTAAGATCTTAGAACAATGATGAACTAAAGAACAGTAATCTGTGTAGAAAGATGTAAGATCTTAGAATAAGATCTTAGTGCTGAAGAACGGTGTTTTTTCATTGACGATCTGAACAGCGTAGCATCCTTCTCCACCCCTCGACCTAGTGTTGCTGTAACCCTATCGACTACTTGTAATTTATCGGTTACAAAGAGCTTTTTTGTTGTTCACAAACTCTTATTCGCGTTTCGTGTTTTCGCGTTTTCTTATTATTTTGGGTCCGATGTATTCAATGGTATGTGTAAGACAGTTAATTTCAATCCTTTGCATTAATTTTATTGAGCTGCTTCAAGGCGCCCAAGATTCACAACCGTGCATCATTGCTAAGAAGGTGTGACTGTTAAATACCTGACCTTCATTTTCGTGAAATAGGCTATATTATTCCACACATTGCTTAGTTTATTAAAAGCACTTCCTGTCAGTGCAATAGGCGTGGTTCTTTAACATTCAAGGCTCCGAAGGTACCCAAATTCTTATATTTGTTTAAGCACATCAGTCCCAACCTGGAGTAAGGGGAGGGGGGTGATAGCTTTACATCATTTCGCATAATTTTGTTTTCAGTGTACTAATTGACAGACCAGCTTGCTCTGACTGTTTGAACGGTCAGTGATTTGCAGCTGTGGTTCCTCTCTGAAATAAAAAAAAAAAGAGAGCTATATCGTCAGCAAAACTACTGTCAGAAAGGATGTGGCTCTAATTCAGTTGTATTCTAACTACAAACTTTTACATTCAATGGATATGATTTAAGAGGATGGCAAAGAGTCATAGGGACAAAGTTCATCCCTAGCAGACACCAGAATCTACACTGAAAACACAACTTCACCAGCCGGACAGCTGATTCTTCAGGTTCGGTCGAAGACCGGTAAACGAAACAATCACCCAAATAAATACAATTTCATAATAAGCAGCACATATTTTGATACTAAACTATTTTTAGGGGAGAGGGGGACATAGAAAGAATATTCTAGAAAAATTAGAAAAGAAAAAACAGCAATGCATTTTTGGTCATGGTATAAACAAGGACGTTATCAGTTTTAAAAAACAACCTTAACGATCATAGAGCCGAATTTTTCAGCTTCGATCCAAGACAGAAGTAAACCGATTATCACCTTTATGAAGGCATATTTAGGAAAACTCAGTAAAGCCGATTTTTTTCAAGTTTGATCCAAGACAGGCTAATCAAACTGTCACCCACACAAATTCAGTTGAAAATAAAGTCAGTTTTATGTCCATCTTAACTATAAAAAATTAGCTGTATTAATTTTGATACTTTTCTATTTTCAGAGGGAAAGGGGGATATAAAAAGATATTCTGGAAAAATGAAAAAATAAAAGTAAAAATTCATTTTGGTCATAGCATAAAACAGAACCTTATCAGTTTTAACACAGACTTAACGAGCATAGAGCTTAATTCTTCAGCTTCAATCCAAGACAGAAGTAAACTGATTATCACGTATATGAAAGCATATTTAGGAAAAGTCAGTTTAGATCTTTCTTAGCACTTAAATACCACAAATCTTCAGTCAGAAAGCCGATTTATTTAAGTTTGATCCAAGACAGGCAATCCAGACAATCACCTACATCAATATTATTGCAAAAAAGTTAGTTTCATGTTCATCTTAGCCATAAATAATAAGCTGTGAATATTTTGATACTTTTCTATTTTCAGAGGAAAGGGGGATATAAAAAGACTATTCTGGAAAAATTAAAAAATAAAAGTAAAAATGCATATTGATCATAGCATAAAACAGAACCTTATCAGTTTTAACACAAACTTAACGATCATAGAGCCAAATTCTTCAGCTTTAATACAAGACAGAAGTAAACTGATTATCGCCTATATGAAAGCATATTTAGGAAAAGTCAGTTTAGATCTTTCTTAGCCATTAAATACCAAAAATCTTTAGTCAGGAAGCCGATTTTCTTAAGTTTCATCCAAGACAGGCAATCCAGATAATCACCCACATCAATACTATTGCAAAAAAGTTTGTTTTATGTCCATCTTAGCCATAAATAATAAGCTGTGATATTTTGATACTTCTCTATTTTCAGAAGAAAGGGGGACACAAAAAGAATATTCTAGAACAATGAAAATAAAACAGCAATTTATTTTGGTCATAGCATAAACAAGAACCTTATCAGTTTTAACACTTTTGGTTGCAAAATAAACGTCAGTTTTATGTCCATCTTATCCATAAATAAGTAGCTGCACTAATTTCGATACTTTTATATTTTCAGATGAGAAAAAGATGTATAAAGAATATTATAGAAACATGAAAAAAAGAAAATAAAAACGTATTTTGGTCATAGCATGAACCAGAACCTTACCAGTTTTAACACAATCTTAACGATCATAGAGTCGAATTCTTCAGTTTCAATCAAAGACAGAAGTAACCGATTATCGCCTATATGAAGGTATTTAAAAAAAAAAATTCCGTTTTAGGTCGTTTTTAGCCACTAAATACCAAAAATTGGATAGCTTATGACATATTTTAAGTTTTGAGAGGAAAGGGATCAAACATGGCTATTACAAAATTACTGGATAACTAGCCGATTAGCCTTTAACAACAACGATTCTCCAGGAACAACATTATTGTAACCTTTAGCTTCAGCATTTGTAAGAACTGACGTTTCTTCAATGGAAGGAAAGACGTTTTACAACAACATTTCAAATTAAAAATCAATAATTGATTGATTAGCTGTTTTTATTATTGGATAATCAAAGCAAGCAAAATTTTTCTTCGTGGATCTGTTCAAAGTAACATTTTTTGAATTAAAAAAAACTTGAAAACAACAATTATTGTCTTCAAAATAAGCATCTTAGAAGACAGTTCAATCCTTTTTCCAATAAAATTTGTGATTATAATTAGAGCGTGTCTAAGTTTATCTTTAGGTGAAGACATTACCTAAATATCAAACGTATTACAGTGGGGTAAAATATTCTTTTCCAGATACCAATATATCTGGTGGGCAAATATTTTTAGTAGGAAACATTTTTTAAACGTGGTCAAACACAGAAACGAACCGAACTGCCCAATTGCTAGCCAAACTACCCAAGAAGATATTCAGTCTTGAGTAGTCGGTTTTAGCCATTAGATAACAGGAATTGAAGATTTTAAATTACTTATTTACTTTTCAGAGAAAAAAGGATACTAAAGGATACTAAAAAGGATATTAAAGAATTACTAACTGCTTAGATGGTTTTGTCCGTACAAAAGAAAAATATTCCAGAATTACATTACTATAAACTTTAGCTACGTTCAAAAAACATTAGACAGAAGTGAAAAAGATTCATCGACAGCATTCCAAATTACAAAATCAATAATCGATTGACCAAGTCTTTCTTCCTTTGGAAATCACGACAGGCAAAACTTCCTACTTGAAGCATGTCAAGGTAAAGTTTCTCGGATTGGAAAAGCCTTGAAAAACTAGAATACAATTTTTTAGAATTAGCGTCTTAGAAGATTGTTCGGCCATTTTTTGAATTGCGTTTCTTAATATGATTTGAGTGGATGTTTCCTAACTTTAACAAAACAAAGGTCTCTATTTACGTCAACGTACAAAATAAAAACAAAACGAACGAAACAAGAAAAAAATAATTAGGAACAAGCAAAATCAAGATAAAATACTCTAACTAGAATCACGAGTCTCATTCATCTTTTGCCATATTTGTAATGAAAGGCCTATATAAATATGGGGGGGGGGATAATGCCTCACAAGCACATTATATGATGCCAATAGATGCTTACACAACGAAAAGCGAGTAGATACACAGACCATAAACAAATAAGTAGAACAACAGGGAAATTTTTATACAAGACAGTGGAACGCAACTTTAAATGAATATTTCGACCCTATATCCAAGGGCCGTCCTCAGCAAAAACAGACGAAGAGAATAAAAACACTATAAAAGAAACTTATATTAAAATTCAATCATTAAAACTGTTTAAAAAAATTTTTAAAACAGCCCTAATATCATTACTTCAAGGAAGTTCAACCAGGACTCCTTGAAGTAATGATATTAGGGCTGTTTTAAAAATGTTTTTAAACAGTTTTAATGATTGAATTTTAATGTAAGTTTCTTTTATAGTGTTTTTATTCTCTTCGTCTGTTTTGCTGAGGACGGCCCTTGGATATAGGGTCGAAATATTCATTTAAAGTTGCGTTCCACTGTCTTGTATAAAAATTTCCCTGTTGTTCTACTTATTTGTTTATGATGGAAAGGCAGTGTGGTCTTCGTCGCTATTTGATACACAGACCCAGGATTAACCAATAGATACGCTCTCGTCCCAGGCCTTGGGGTGCACAATGCCAGGGGGAGGAGAATAAATTATTACTGAGTAACTTTTTTCTTAATAAAAACTGGACTAATGGGATTTTTCGTCAAAGTGCCAAGTGCACCCCGCCGTCCCGCTGTCTATTTTAAGAAAAGTGATTTTAAATGACACAGGAATTCTGTGGCCAATTATAAACTGTCAGATATCTCCCAAGATTGGCAGCTGAGAGTTCGGTATCACCTCTCTCTCTCATTACTTTTGACTCATAGGTTGCGTTCTGTTCAGTGCTTTGACTATCACTGATTCTTCGGGGATTTCTCTGAAAATCTCGCAAAAACGGAGCGGCAAAAAACACTTCGGCCTAGAAGGGTCAAAGCTTTCAATCCAGCCCTGTAAATACGTGAGATGGACTAAATGTTAGAAATGAAAATAAGAAAAAAGTGTAGTAACGATAACATGATCAGGTGGTTTATGCAGAAGACGGAAGGTAGCATTACATGCTACTGAAACCAAAATTTGTCGACTGCAGAGATGAATCAAAAGATAGAAACAAAGCAAACCCCCTCCCTCAACGGATCAAAAGTTTTTCTCTTGAACTATATTAATAATTTCCTTGTTAATTCTATACCTTTTAGAGGGACCAAAATCAGTTTCGCTGGCCTGGAAAGCATAACTGATCACAGACGGAAATGAACCAAATTTACTTCTCACACACCCTCCCTACATGAAAGTTCTTTTTGTAAGGGTTCAGTTTTAGGTTATTTTAGCTGTTTTTTGGATACTTTTTCATTTGATTAGATAGTTGTTTGCTTTTCAGAGGTGAAAGGGATAAAAATTAGCCATTAGATAATTACTAGGTAACTAGGTGGTTAGCCAATAAAACAAAGAGAATTCTCTAGAGACGACAAATTATATTATAATCTGTATCTTTTTTCAGAAGACACTAGCCAGATCTGACGTTTCTTCGATGGAATGAAAAAGCTTTTTCATAGCATTGCAACATTGCAAATCAATAATCGATTGGCCAAGCCTTTCCTCCGTTTCAAAATGATGACGAGCAAAAACGTCTTGTGTAAAATGTGTCAAAGTTATCCTCTTTGGATTGACGAATCCTTGTAAAACTTGTTAAAATGTCTTAGAAAAAAGCCTCTTAGAAAACTGTTTGGCCCGTTTTTAATAATGATTTTGAACATAAATCGCATAGGTTTTAGCCCTTAATTTTACCTAATGAAATTTTCAAGTCATGTCAAAAAGTCAGGCTGATGCAATAATATGTTACTGACACTTGTTGAGGGTCGGTTGCAAAATAAGCTAAATAACCGTCATTGACCAAACCCCGGAACGTCAATTGGGAGAACCAGGGGTAGGAAATTCCTTCTCCTTGATTTTCGCACCATTGATTTTGAAAAAAGGCAACAACATTTTTTTTTATTTTCACTGAAAAATCAAAGAAACAACAAAATATCCCCCTCCCAGATTATAAAACACTTTTTACCCCCCCCCCCCACCTTTCTCTCCTTCCCCTTCTATATTTTTGAATTAAATTCCCTGCTGAACACAAAAATTCTCTGTAGATGAAGAAAAATTATACACCATTTCTAATTATTTTCTATAATTAATCTGGAATAATTAATTATCTCACAGTTTGAATAAAAAACATGATATGAATTGAACACTTTTGTTTACTGGTTAGTAATTTGCATTTCAATTTTTTTTTTGTAAATATGTTAGGACTTACTGAAAGCATAGTAGAACACAATCTTAATGAATCGTCATACATTTTCACTAAATGATTTTGGTTTTGTTTACTATGTACTACGTGTATGCGTTTATGCGCACTTGAATTATTGGAGTGAAATATCGTGGGAGAAAATCACATCCAAAATTTAGAATATGGCTTAACTTGTTTTTAATGTTTTACTTTTATTTAAAAAAAACAAAGTTTTTCAACTGAAAATAGGGACCAATATCAAAACTTAAAACGAATAAAAACTATTACGTATATGAGCGGGGCCCCCTCTTCATCACCTCACTCTTTTTGCTAAAGCTTTTTGGAACTTTTAAAAAAGCTTATTATTCTAATGAAACTACTTTTGTGCTTCAGGAGTCGTTCTTAAGTAATTAGAACGAAAAGTATTGAGGAGGGGGTAACCCCCTCATATACGTAATAACTTCTTTTAGTTTTAAGTTTTGATATTGCTCCTTACCTTTAAAATCATTTTTTTAAGAGTTTTGGTTACTATTGGGCCGCATCGCTCCTTACTTACAGTTCGTTACCACGAACTGTTCGATATTTTATCGCCTCTAAATTATCTAAAGTTTAAAATACAGGATTTTGTTACTGCTTTGATAATATTATATTATATCAGTGAATGTGGTAAGTTTTAAAATGCTACTAGCCGCGGCATTGAAGTTTGCCAAATAGCTTAATTTTTATCCAAAAAGTTTAAAATATAAACACATAAATGGGGCATCAAATTCATCTTACTTTGATAAGACCTAAAACGGCTCCAGTGAACCTTCAATGCATACTAACGGTTTAACCAAATTTATATGTTTTTTTTTCACGTTAGGCAATATTAACGATATGAGCTTACTACTGATAATCATAATTAAAACTAAGGGCAAATAGTGTATATATCAAAGTATAAGATATTAAAGTATAACATAGATGAACAGAAACTTTTGTTGGACAGCTAGTGTCACTCTTCAGTAATAAATCAGTCTAATACCAAACTAGATATAATTTCAGGCAGTTTCTTAAAAAAACTTTAATACGAATTTATACTTCTAAAACCACAACATTCTAAGACCACATATGTCATTCATATGTCATACATGACATATGGAACCTAAGAGAGGAAAGAAAATAATAAATGAAAAATAAAATAAAAAAAGGCGAGAAAACGAGGATTTTGTGAGCCAATGGCAAAAACATGAAGACGAAGAACAAGAAAATATTTCAAAAAGGACCTCGGCCAAGTCGTCCTCAGTGCTAAAAAAAAAAAAAAAAAAAAAAAAAAAAAAAAAAAAAAAAAAAAAAAAAAAAAAAAAAAAAAAAAATCTAACCTTTCGAAGTTTCCTTCCTTCGAAAGGCTAATCGAAAATCGAACCTTTCGTAACCTTCGAAAGGTTAGATTTTTGTTGTTTTGTTTTTTTTTTCTTTTTTGTTTAGCACTGAGACGACTTGGTGGAGGTCGAAATATTTCCTTGTTCTTCGTCTTCATGTTTTGCCACTGGTTGACAAAATCCCCATTTTCTCACCTTTTTTTTATTTTTCATTTATTATTCTCTTTCGTCTCTTAGTTTCATTTGTTGCGTTTTTCTAACATGAAAGTTGCTTGCAATTCGGGGACTACCTTCAACTGAAAACATTGGCACTATAGCCATGAAAATCCCCGCAGAGTTGTACGTGTCGTAATATTGACATTCAGGTCTTTCCTGTCTTTTCACAACCGATCTTTTGTCAAAATTAAATAAAAAAAACAAGTTTTTTTAACTGAAAGTAAGGAACGACGTTAAAACTTAAAACGAACAGAAATTATTCCGTATATGAAGGGGGCTGTCCCCTCCTCAACGCCTCGCTCTTTACGCTAAAGTTTTTTTATTGTTTAAAAAAATAGAGTTGTGAGAAAGTCAAACTTAGCGTAAAGAGCGAGGCGTTGAGGAGGGGACAGCCCCCTTCATATACGGAATAATTTCTGTTCGTTTTAAGTTTTAACGTCGTTCCTTACTTTCAGTTAAAAAAACTTGTTTTTTTTATTTAATTTTTGAACGTTTTTGAATTAATGCAGGTTTTGATTTGGCTCACCGTACATGAATAATTAAAACAAAATTTGCATAATATATTTGGTTAAATGGCTTTCTCGAAACTTGTTTAATTTTATTTACGAACGTTTTTATTAGTAATAAATATACGTAACTTAGAATTAACTTACGTAACGAACTTCTATATTCATAAATTTTTAACACGTATATTAGGGGGTTCGCCCCCTAGTCAATACCCTGCTTTTTAAACTATAGTTCGAATTTTTTTCCAGTTCTTTAAAAATGACCTCTTAATCACAATCAGTTGATCAGTTGAAAAACTTTTT
Source organism: Artemia sinica (assembly GCA_027921565.1). Taxonomy (NCBI): domain Eukaryota; kingdom Metazoa; phylum Arthropoda; class Branchiopoda; order Anostraca; family Artemiidae; genus Artemia; species Artemia sinica. The sequence continues at coordinate 48,435,122 of CM051272.1, forward strand.
TTTTTTTTATTTAATTCCTGATCTTTTTCTTTAATAATGCTGGGAAATCCGGCGCCCCCTTCATAGCAATGTCCCTTCCCCCATGAAAAACTTCCTTCATGGAAAGATCCTTCCATATAGCCCCCGACCCTCTCCTTCCCCCACCTACCAGAAAAAATCTCCTCTGAAAAAGTCTGTATACTTCCCAATAACCAATACTATATGTTAACATTGAGTAAAGTTCATAACTTTCAGCCCTCTCCCTGGGGACTTTGGGGGATCAAGTCATCCTAAAAGACATTTTATCATATTTTCGACCATGCTGAACAAAATGGCTATCTCAAAATTTTGATCGGGTGACTTTGGGAAAAAAATGAGCGTGGGAGGGGGCCTAGTTGCCCTCCATTTTTTTTGGTCACTTAAAAAGGGCACTAGAACTTTTAATTTCCGTTCCAATGAGCCCTCCCACGATATTCTAGGACCACTGGGTCGATACGATCACCCTGGGAAAAAAAAAAAAAAAAACAAACAAAACAAATAAACACGCATCCGTGATCTTTCTTCTGGCAAAAATGCAAAAATCCACATTTTTGTAGATAGGAGCTTGAAACCTCTACATTAGGGTTCTCTGATACGCTGAATATGATGGTGTGATTTTCATTAAGGTTCTATCATTTCTAGGGGGTCTTTCCCCCTTTTTTTTTGAAAATCAGCCAAATTTTCTCAGGCGCGTAACTTTTGATGGGTAGCTCTAAACTTGATGAAAGTTATATATTTGAAATCAGCATTGAAATCTGATTCTTTTGATATATCTCTATTGGTATCAAAAACCCGTTTTCTAGAGTTTCGGTTACCATTGAGCCGGGTCGCTCCTTACTTACAGTTCGTTACCACGAACTGTTTGATATAAAGTTTAGAGTTATGAGGTTAGGGAAATCTAATGTTAATGTTGTTAACTTTCACTTAGGTGAAAGTTGTTATTAACAGAATACAAAGCCATATAAAGAATGAGGATAAATTAATGAATTTCAAAAATTCCGTATAAATCTGAATTCATCTGGCAGTGCTTAACGTTTAACGCGAATAATTTGTCTTGTATATCTAATCATTAAATCCTTCTTTTCTTATTCCGTTTTTGACAATTTTGAGCAGAGCTAAAATATTTTCCAAATTAATTTTTTTTTTTTTTTTTGTCAGCAAACAAGCAATTAAAGAGCTTTTATTGCGTCTATCAAGAAAATTACTACGTGTAAGATCACATATAATAAGTGTTTTTTTTCAGCAAACAAGCAATGAAAGAGTTTCTATTGCACCATATCAAGAAAATCAATGCGTCTAAGAACACATAATCACACCCAAAAAAATATATTGCAATGGTAGCACCAGTAGTGAGACATAGATTGGTTTAAAGACAGCCATAGGGGGGATACTGTTAGAGTTACTAATCTCTCGAGACAATATTATGCACACCAGGGTGTTACGTAATACCATAGGGAGTTGTTTGTTGCATAATAGGAGATGTTTTTTCTTCGAAAATTCTTTCAAGGTTGTTACGCTAATTGTTTAAAAACCTACGAGAGCCAGGTAGGAAAAACCCTCAGGTTGGGGCGAACCTAGAGGGCGGGAATAACGGGGATACATCTTCCCCGAAATTCGTGAAATTTGTCCTATACGGTTGACACTCTTATAGATCTTGGCTAATACGAAAGGATAATGTAAACCATCTTATTGTGACGAGGATATAAAAAAATTAACGATTTTTTTTTTATAAAATAAAATTTAAGAAGAAAATGTCTTAAGAAGCTAACCAGATTCATTGTAGGGCGTGAAATTCAAAATTCGAGACGTATGTGCTGAATTCTATCTCATTGGTTTTAACGAGAAACAACAACCATTGGCACCAGTGGGTTCATCAGTTGTCTCTATAACAACTAAGAAGTATATCCAACGATACCCCTACGGTAAAGAGGGGACTTTAAGGGTATGATTCTTTCCAATTGTCTACTAATTTCCAACAATCCTGCCGCTACTCAGCATCTGCTTGCTTCCTTCATTTTGCTTGGTTTCTGTATTCTGCTGTGCTTTGCTCATATTGCTTCTTTGAAATGTCTACCAGGAGGAAATATGCTGCTGCTGCTGCTGCTAATTCTAGGCCTGATAACCCAAGTAATCCTGCCATTGCTATGCCTGATATTCAGACAGATATTACTAATTTGAAGAAGATGGCAAAGTCCATTGAAGAAAATGTCTTTAAATCCCTGCTTACTACTGTTACAAAGAGCATTCAGACACAAGTTCAATCCCTTGGTCTGCCTATGAAAGGTGACAAAGTTTACCTTAATTTGGCAGTAAAGGACCTGATTTCAGGCTCCATCCAGGAAGACATTAAACAGATGGTCAGTACACAGCTTCAAGAAATGGACTTTTCTGGTAAAATTGCAGATATTGAAAAAAAAAGCTTGCTGGTCATGTTGCTGCTCAAACTGATCAACTTAAGCAGCCAAAATTAAAAAATGAATTCACTGTGTTTGGATTACCTGAGGATACTACATTTGACAACCCTGAACCTAAGTTTTTGTCACTTTGCCAAGATAAGTTTCCTGGCATTAGTCTTTTGAACAGTGCCATTGTGTTTTTGAAGTGTATTGGAAAACGAGTTGGTAATAAAAATCGACAGTTATTATTAAGTTCTGCAACCTGAGAGTACGATTCTTGCTTCTGAAAAATAAAAAGGATCTGGTGTGGTCATTAACGAGCCTTTGACTAAACCTAGGCTTACCTTACTTTCACAAGCTAAAACCAATTGAGGCAGGAATAATGCATGGACTGTGAATGATGATACTTTTGTTAAAAGTGGAAGTAGGGTACTCAAAATATCATGCACTGGTGACATTAATGCCCTTCCTGTTTTGCAAGAATCTTTTGCCAGTATTGTTTCAGAATGACTAGCTGCTTAACATAACTATTCTCTTTACAACAAAATTTCATCTGCTTGGTTATTTTTTTGCCAATTTTTTTTCTTTGGCTTGTGCTTTTTCCCTTGTCATCAAAATTATTACATGAAATTCGTTTTTTTAACTTATTTTCCATGGTGTATTCTTCCTGTCCACATTAATTTAGCTTTATTTGTTTCACCTCTTTTCCTAATATTGAATAATGAAAATGGATGACACTCAAGATTCTTTTTGTTTCCTAACTAAACTTTCTCTTCTAGATTCAGTGTGTTTTGATTCACATTTTGTTTCTAGTGATGATAGTGAAAATGATCCTCTGTTAAAATCTCTTAATCAGTCTGATTGTTGTTACCATTCTTATCAACATTATTTTGAAAAAGTGCTGCCCTCAATGTCTTCTGTTAAAAACTTTAATGCGTTTACTTTGAATGTGCAAGGTTTAAGGTACAAATGGGATAATGGTCTGCAATATATTGGTGGTATTAATTGCCCTTATGATGTAGTAGGTCTCACAGAGACCTGGATGTCTTCAAGTGATGATATTTCTGTGTATGACATACCAGGTTTTACTGCATACCACTCCACTAGATCTCTAACTAAGTGTTCTGGTGGTATATCCCTTTTTGTCAGAAGTAATCTTAATGTTGCGAGGACGTTCAGACCCTTGAGAAGATATTTGATCCAGTTGTAAATAATAGAAGTGTGTATGCTTTGATTGTTGACCCGTCATGTGATACAGTAAGTTGTGACACTATTTGTTTATTTTTATAAGCCTCCACCTTTCCCAATAGCGAAATTTTCTGAATTAATTGATGAACTGTACTCAGTTGATAAGCTTGCTTCAAGAAATATTTTTATGCTTGGAGACTTTAACTGCAATTTATTGAAAATTGGGTGTGATAATGAGTCTGACAGTTTTTTTAATCTATTTCTTCCTCTGGCCTTCTTCCTTGAATTTTCTTTCCTACTCGTGTTGATCCAGTCAGATCTTCTGCAACTCTGATTGACAACATTTTTCTGTCTTCTAAAAATGATATTAAATTTTCCTCTGGCATATTTTCTCTGATCTTTCTGACCATTTTCCAATTTATTGTTCTGTTCCCAAATTAAAATGCTGAGCCAAAAGGATGCTAGAGGGGAGTCTTATTCAAGAATTTATAGTCAGAGCAATGTTCATAACCTTTTGTCTGATCTTAGTGCTACTGATTGGTGTTCAGTAATGAAATCTTAAGATGTTAATTGGGCTTCAGCCTCATTAATGAGTCGACTGCAAACACTAATTGAAAAAAAATTTCCGCTAGTAAAATCTTCTAGCAAATATAAACCCAAGATGCCTTGGATGTCTCCTAGTCTTGTGAAATCAACAATGCAGAAGTCAGAGCTTTTTAGGCTGGCTTGCAAAAGCCTTGATCCTGATGATTTATCAAAGTATAAGCACTATATGAATGTATTAACATCAACAATTACACTAGCTAAGAAGAATTATTTTTTGTTGAAAATTCAGGAATGCAAAGGTAATCTACAGAAAGTTTGGAGTGTAGTTAATGAAGCTTATTTCGTAGAAAACAATCAAAGAAACAGCCTACCACCTTCAAGAATGCAGATAGTTCAACTATTGAAAAAGCAGCTGTACCTAGTGCCTTCATCTCTTACTTTACCACCCTACCAATTGTTAAGGCCCCCTCCTTTTCTGAACTAGGTAAATCTTCACCAGCTGAGAGAAGTATTTTTCTAACTCCCTGTTCAAGCATAGAGATCTGTGATTTTATTTCGTCTTCAAGTAGCAGTAACACAGCTGATGTGCTTGGACTAAAAAACCATGTGCTTAAGTCTGTTTCTTCTTATGTTGTTGAACCTCTTACCCATATTTTTTAATCCATCTATTTCAAAAGGTATATACCCTGATTCGTTTAAAATTGCAAAAGAGCTCCCTCGTTTTTAAGAAGGGTGACCCCAGCTTAGTGTCAAATTATAGACCTATATCACTTCTCCCAATTTTCTCGAAATTACTTGAAAAAGTTGTGCATGAGAGGCTTTTTTCATTCCTGTCTACTGGTGCTTCAACTAGAAGCGGTTCTGTTCTGTCTGATCACCAGTATGGCTTCCAACCTAAACTCTCTACTGCATGTGCTCTAGTTGACGTTACAGATTTTGTGCGTGTTAACATAGACAAGGGTCATTGCGTTCCAGGACTGTTTCTTGATTTTTATAAAGCTTTCGACATGGTAGGTCATTTTGTCTTACTGGAAAACTGTCTCTACTTGGAGTTCGGGGAATTGCCTTTGAATGGTATAAATCATACCTGTCTAATAGATCACAGTTTGTGTGTTATGATGGGAAATATTCTGATCTAGCCTCGGTTTCCAAAGGGACACCTCAAGGCTCAGTTTTGGGACCCCTCCTCTATCTTATTTATATTAATGATCTTCCTCTATCTCCCAACCTTGATACCCACACTGTTTTGTTTGCAGACGATAGTAATTTTTATGTGGTTTCTAATGATCTGCCCTTTGCTGTTACTAAGGCTCAGCTCCTGCTCAAACCATTTGCGTGATTGGTGTGTGAGCAGTACGGGATGCTGTTGAATAGCTCTAAGAGTAGCATTATTCATTTTTGAACCCCATACCCCATGTCTGAACCTTCCCCAACAATCTTTGTTTTTTATGGTACTGATATAATTCCCCAGTATTCTTGTGTTAAACATCTTGGTGTGCACATTGATTGTTTTCTTTCTTTCAAGACTCATTTTTCCTATGCACATTCTATAATTTCTCGTCAAGTGTCTATGCTTCACCGTGGCCAATCAATTTCTTCCTCCTGATGTAATGCTTTCTCTTTACTATGCATTTGTCCTTCCTTATCTTTCTTATTGCTGCACTGTATGGGACAATACTAACTATTCTTCCCTTCGGCAACTCCGAACAGCACAGAATAGAGCGGTAAAGGCAACTTTTCGCCTTCCCCGACTGAAACCTACAGCTGATCTTTACAGTGATACGGGTCTAGATGCCTTAGATGTGGTTATCAAGAAGCAGAACCTGAAACTAGCTCATCGAGCCTTCAATTTCTCGCTTCCTCCAAACATCTTATCCTACTTTGATCTAGTGTCAACACGTAAGTGCCAGACTTTGCTTCGGAGCTCTGTTCACCAATTTCAGCTGCCTAAAAGGGTATCCTCAGCAGCTCAGAGGTCATCAATTTATAGAGCAATTGTTCTTTGGAACTTTATTCCCAGTGAACTCTCTCTTACAAGAAACTCTTCTTCCCTTTGCAGAAAAATATTCTCTAAGGCTTGAAGTAATTTCTTTTTCTTTATTTGCTTATTAATTTTGCTTCATCTTTTTTTTCGCTTTACTTTATCTAGTTTTTTTCTTTTCTTTTTTCTTCTCTTATTATGTTGGATCAGATTAGAGCCCCGTTGTCTAATATTATTATTTAAGGTTTGGAATTTATTTAAATTAGAGGAAATTTTCAGTTTGGAGAAAATTAAGTATAAGGTTATTGTGTAGCAGTTTTTTTTCTCGTATTGTGGTTATATTTTCGATGTATTGTTTTTTTTTTTTTTTCCTTCCCTGATTTATAATGTTTTTGTGTGGATTTGGGTTTGATATGAGGCCCTCCACAAGCTATGCTTCTTGGGACTTCTAGCGCGTAAGTCTATTTATGTAATTATTGTAGTATTGAATAAATTGAACTGAATTGAATTGAATCCAATTGATATGAGAACTGTCTAGGAACTTTGAAAGAAGTAATTAGTTTCTTTAGAATTTCACCTAAATGCTCTGCAATTTTCAAACAAATTGTTCAAGAAAGTAATCTTATCACAGGGACAAAAAGAATAAGATTGTAAAAATTTTGCGAGACTAGATGGAGGGAGCACTTAAAAGCAATCATTTTATTTAAAGAGATGTTCATTATTATCAGTAAGGCTATGAGGGACATTTAGGAACATCCTGATTCAGATTCTGAATCTTCAAGAAAAGCTTATTCTTCGCTATCTGCTACTGAGAGACGCATTTTTGCTGCAGCTATGGTTACTGTCATTGAAGTTTTTTGTCTGTCACATAATTTGTCGACATCTTTGCAATTAGAAACTATAGATATTGTATGCTTTCTCAAACACGCTGACGATCTTAAGAGACATGAGAGAGAGGAGTAAAGCTACGTTTCATCCATTTTTACTGAAAGGTGAAAACTGTGTCAAGATTATGAAATCAGCTACAGAATGCCCAAATGAGCTCCAAAACAAAAGTATAGGGATAATTACGAAACAGCGTAAAAGATCCTAAACGTATAACCGAATTTCTGTGTTTATCCCATTTATCGACTGCTTTTTGCAGTGGTTGCATCAGCGATTCCCTAGTCTCAGAAAGTTTATGGAGTCACTGTGATACATGCTTCCTCAACACTGTATTTTCGATCGATGAAGAAAAAACAAAGGATATATCAGATACTCTAATTTTTTGTATGCTGATGCAGACAGCTATATGGGAGGCTTGTAATCTGAGTTAGCTCTGTGGAGGAGACTGTGGATACACTCGGGCAGTTCTTCCATTTCTACTATATTTTTAAGTAGACTAATTTATTTTGAATGTTTCTCCTCTAATATTTTTAGACCTACTTTAGTACTTTATTTCTATTTTAAATTTGGATTTACCACTTTTTTCCTTGCCGAGCTTATGAATTTTTGTTACGGAAATAGGAATTTTGGATGCAACGACGGGATTTCGGCAAAGGCGATATACAAACGTTCTAGTTTTTGTCGGACTCGTGGATAGATCCACGAAATTTGAAACAAATAACCAACGGGGAAGGACTGAAGGTTTGATTTTGGAATTGGGTGGCATCCATCAAGACGCCAAGTAGAGTGCTAAAGTTCAATAGCGTTCTTCATGTCGTTCGGTTTATTTTCGGACTTCCCTGTTCAAATATCGTTGTGGAAAGACTTTTCAGCATTCTGAAAACAGTAAAAAATGAAAAGAGGAATGGGCTAAAAAACGTAACTTTGGCTGTGACGATTTCTGTCAAGTATGGGATGAAGCGTAAAGGCCCCCCTGCGTTCACCGAGATTTTAAAGAGAAAATGAAGTCCGTGAAATCCGATGCGACTGCGTCCGAATGTTTCGCTATTTTTAGGCATTGGAAAAGACGATGGGGATAGCGATAACAACGCTGACTTGGGGTATTAATCTTAGTATTTGGTGTTTTCTCTTAAATCTTATTATATTGGCAATTCTCTAAAAATTTTCCCGAATACAAATCAAAATGCGTCTACAATCGTCATTTTCTGGAAAACTGGGAGGCGGGTCTACACTAGTTGAAACCGAATAATTCGAAAGATCAAAATGCAGGCGCTGTCCTTAAATCAAGCTTTCTGCGATTCATTTTTGCTGCTATACTCTGCTTCAAATTAAGAACTCAATATAAAACAAAGCCAAAATAAAAATAATGCGTGAAAAAGCGACCGGTTGGATATCATTCATGTTAATCCTTCGTACCAATTCAAATAAAAACGGGGTGTTGCAAAAGTAGTAATAGAGAAGGAAAAAATAATGGAAAAAAATCAAATAAATAAAATATATTCATATAGTTCAGAATTTGAGATCTGGACCCGGAATCTATAAATCAAAACCGAACTTAACTAGGCGATAAATACAAAGCATTGTTTTAAACGTCAAAAGAACATGTGTTGGCACACTTAAAAGGTCTTGAGATGCAAAATAAGTCGTCTTGAACAAATGCTATCAAAGTCAGCCTATTAGGTATTTACTTGTAACTTGGAAAGAAGTCAGAAAATGGGGAAACTTTGAGGGATTTTGATATTGAAAATAGGGATTTTTAGGGATTTTCTACCAGGCTTTAAGGGACTGAAATAATTTAAAGTAGAAACACTGGTAATATAGCATAAGAATCAATTTTGTTAACGTTCCTGTTCAAATAGTAAGCACGATATCATCTTACTCCCGGATAATGTCCTACTTTAATTCTATTCTTCTTTTCGCACTTAACTACTTTATTCCCGCATTAGTGAATGGAAGCACTGCATTCGGGAGACGTGGCACAACAATTTTTAATAATGTGCTTAAAAGAATGCGATAAAAACATTTTCCCCACTCTACATCGATTTTTGAAGATCGATGCAATCTTTATAACGCAATCTTGTTCTACGCTTTAATGTTACTATTTAATTTCGTCTGAAAAAACTTGAATTCAGGTAGCCTACTTCACAAAGAAAGAAATATCAACTTTCCTCAGTAATTTTTATTCTATGCTAAAATCCTTCTTATTCCATTTTTTGAGAACTTTGAGCAAAACTAGAAGCCTTTTGTTCTTTTTCTTTTTTGTTTACAAAGAGTTTTTCAGAGCAAACAAACAATGAACAAACTTTTATTTCAATTTCTCCAGAGAATCACTACCACTTATAAATTCATTTCATTTCTTTTCTTTATTAAATAAAAAAAAACAAGTTTTTTAAACTGAAAGTAAGGAGCGACATTAAAACTTAAAACGAACAGAAATAATTCCGTATATGAAAGGGGCTGTCCCCTCCTCAACGCCTCACTCTTCACGCTAAAGTTTGACTCTGTCTCACAACTTTATTTTTTTAAAACAATAAAAAACTTTAGCGTAAAGAGCGAGGCGTTGAGGAGGGGACAGCCCCTTTCATATACGGAATAATTTCTGTCCTTTTAAGTTTTAATGTCGCTCCTTACTTTCAGTTTAAAAAACTTGTTTTTTTTTTATTTAATTTCTGATCGTTTTTTAGTTAATGCAGGGGATGTTTCCCCCCTCTTTAAGAAATCGAGTAAATTTTCTCAGGCTCGTAGCCTTTGATGAGTAATACTAAACTTAATAAAATTTATATATTTAGAATCAGCATTATAAACACATTCTTTTGATACATTTATTGACATCAAAATTCCTTTTTTAAAAGTTTCGATTACTATTGAGCCGTATCGCTTGTTTTTTTATTGTTTTTTTTATTACGTATATGAGGGGGTTCTCCCCTTAGTCAATACCACGCTCTTTACGTAAAAGTTAAAAAAAATTTGATTCACAAACCCCTGAATCACAAAGGCTGTTTAATTAGAATAGATAGCTCTTTTGAAAGCACTAAAAAAAACTTTAGCGTAAAGAGCGAGGTATTGACTTGGGGGAGAACCCCCTCACATACGTTATAATTTCTGTTCGTTTTTAAGTTATAATATTCCTTCTTACATTTCAGTTGAAAAAACTTGTTTTTTTTTATTTAATTTCAGATCGTTTTTTAAATAATGCTTGGAAATCCGGCGCCCCCTTCATAGAAATGTCCCTTACTCCAAAGAAACATCCTCCACGGAAATATTCTCCAGATTAACCCCCTCGTCTAGCCCCCCCCTCCAGAAAAATTCCTTCCTGAAAATGGTTGTATACTTCCCAATAAACCATAAATAATGCTGGCAAGTCCGGCGCCCCCTTCATGGAAATTTCCCTTCCCCCATGAAAACTTTCTTCATGAACAGATCCTCCAACATAACCACCGACCCACCCTTCCCTCCCACTACCAGAAAAAAAAACCTCCTGAAAACTTCTGTATACTTCCCAATAACCAATACTATATGTTAACATTGGGTAAGAGTTCATAACTTTTAGCCCTTCTACCTCTGGGGAACTTCGGGGGATTAAATCATCCTAAAGACATTTTATCATATTTTTTTTTCTCGCATCCCCGTGCCTTCAAGTCGTCGACCAGGACTACCAAAAAAAAACTCTCCTGAATTGGAAAGTGGCTCGTTGCCCTTGTACTTAGTTGGGGGCCAACAAAACTTTAAAGGGCCCTATACTTCCCAACAATACTATATGTTAACATTGGGTAAAGTTCATAACTTTTAGCCCTCCCTCTGGGAACTTCGGGGATTAAATCATCCTAAAAGACATATTTATCATATTTTCGACCATGCTGAACAAAATGGCTATCTCAAAATTTTGATCGGGTGACTTTCGGAAAAAAAAAGCGTGGGAGGGGGGCCTAGTTGCCGTCCATTTTTTTTGGTCACTTAAAAAAGGGCACTAGAACTTTTAATTTCCGTTCCAATGAGCCCTCCCACGATATTCTAGGACCACTGGGTCGATACGATCACCCCTGGGAAAAAAAACAAAAAACAAACAAACAAAATAAACACGCATCTGTGATCTTTCTTCTGGCAAAAAATGTAAAATTCCACATTTTTGTAGATAGGAGCTTGAAACCTCTACAGTAGGGTTCCCTGATACGCTGAATATGATGCTGTGATTTTCATTAAGGTTCTATAACTTTTAGGGGGTCTTTCCCCCTTTTTTGAAAATCAGGCAAATTTTCTCAGGCGCGTAACTTTTGATGGGTAGCACTAAACTTGATGAGAGTTATATATTTGAAATCAGAATTGAAATCTGATTCTTTTGATATATCTATTGGTATCAAAAACCCGTTTTCTAGAGTTTCGGTTACCATTGAGCCGGGTCGCTCCTTACTTACAGTTCGTTACCACGAACTGTTTGATCACTACTACTTATAAATAATTTCATTTCATTTCTTAGGACACTTGGAATCATATGATTGGATATACAGTTGAATACCAAAATAAATAAAACAACAAGAAGCGAAAAGAATAGAAACTGAAAGTTTTATAAAAGTTTTATAAAATATTTGGTGAAAATCGTTTGAGATGTGCTTTTTTCCGAAAGAATAACATAGATTTAACAAAATATAAATACAAAACATTTGGCTACTTCTAAAATTTTTGTAACCAGTATTCATTTTCGAGCAATAATTGTAGATAATAGAAAAGACTTTCAAAATACTAATACCAACACCCACAAGAATTCGTTTTTGATTTTTTGTTTATTTGACTCGTCGTTTATGGTAACAGTCAAAGAGTTAGTGGTAAAAAACTGTAAGTAAGGAGCGACCCTGCTCAATAATAACCGAAGCTTTAAAAACCGAAATTTTGATACTAATAGTTATATCAAAAGAATCGGCTTATTATTGTGATTTCAAATATGTAAGTTTCGTTAGGTTTTTATCCATTAAAAATTACGAGCCTGAGAAAACTTGCCTTATTTTTGATAAAAGAGGGAAACACCTCCCAAAATTCTTAAAACTTAATGAAAATAATACCATCAGATTCGCGTAACAGAAAACCTTACGGTAGAGTTTTCAAGCTCCTATCTGCAAAAATGTGAAATTTTGTATTTTTGCCAGAAGAAAGATCACAGATGTGTGTTTATTTGTTTGTTTTTTGTTTTTGTTTTTTTCAGGGTGACCGTATCAACCCTCTGGTATTAGAATATCATAGGAGGGTTCATTTGAACGGCAATTAAAGGTTCTAGTGGGTTTTTAAGTGACTAAAACGATTGGAGGGCAACTGGGCCCCCTCCCCCACATTTTTTCACAAAATCGTCCGATCAAAATTTTGAGATAACTATTTTATTCATCATAATTGAAAGGCCCAATAACTATGCTTTTGAATATAACATAACCTCCCACAGCCCCATGGGAAACGTCTTTAAGTTATAAAATTTCTCTATTGTTTACACATTGTATTTGTTATTGGTAAGTATGTATACATTTTCGTATGGGGGGAAAAATTATCTGTTGGGGGTTTTTTCACTGGGGAATTTTACATAGGGAGGAAAGTTTCCAGGCAGTGTACTTATCGGGCGAAATTATACAGTGGGGGAATTTGCCAGAATTCCTGAAATAAATTCTTCTCTTTATGTCTTGCTTTCTCTTTTCCGTTTCAATTTTACGCGTAGAGTTGTCAAGGGTAATGGTCAGGGGTAAATTTTCACTGGATCTGAATTGTCTAGAGGAAATTTACGTGGGGAGGGGATTCTCCGTGGAGGTCGGGCCAGACTTCCTGGCATTATTTAAAAAACGATCAGCAATTAAATAACAAAACAAGTATTTTCTGCTGAAAGTAAGGAGCAATATTAAAACTTAAAACAAACAGAAATTATTACGCATATGAAGGAGATCACCCCTCCTCAACATTTTGCTCTTTACGCAAAGCTTGAATTTTGTCCCAACTCTTTAAGAACGACTCCTGAAACACAAGGGTCGTTTAATTAGAGCAATAAGAAGCTTTTTTAAAAGTACTAACAAACTTTAGCGTAAAGAACGAGGTGTTGAGGAGGGGCAAATCCCCTTTATATACGTAATAATTTCTGTTCGTTTTAAGTTTTAATGTTGCTCCTTAGTTTCAGATGAAAAAATTGTTTTTTTTTTTTTTGCATATATAGTCGAATACCGAAATGAGTTCAACAACAAGAAGTGAAAACAATAGAAACTGAAAGTGTGTTAAAGTTTCTGCATTAAAATTAAAATATTCAGTGAAAATAGTTTAAGATACGCTAACCACGTGGATTTAAAAAAAATGTATATACATAACAGTTGGCTACTTATGAAAATTTCTGTGATCAGTATTCATTTTCGAGCAATAATTGTAGGTAATAAAAAAGGCTGTCAAGACACCAACACCCACAAAAATTCCTTATTGATTTATTGTTTGTTTGACTCGTCGTTTGTGGTTACAGTTACTTCCAAAAACAGCTTTGCTGAAACCATCAACGCATACGATCTTATCTTGATTTTTCACTCAACTTTCTTTTGTTTGAAATTTAGTTCCAACTAATAGTTGTGACAAAGAGTTTAACTCTTTGTTACAATTAATTAAAAAAGACTTTTTCCACAAAATAAGTTTTTCAAAGAAAGTAAAGAACTCCATTAAACAAAAAATGAGCAAAAGTAAAATCAAATAATCTACCAAGCTCGAAACTACCACAAATCAGCATCAATAAATAAATGAAACCCAAACCGAACAGAAATTACAATAAATAACCGAGTGAAACTCAAAACGAGCAGAAATTAACATAACTACTACTACTACTAACAACTCACCGCAGCACCAAGCCGCCTGAGGCCAACACAGCTACGCACGCTCCTCCTCCATCCCAATCTATTCAAAGCCTCCCTTTTTCACCAGCCCACGAAGTTCCCATTTCCTTTAAATCTTTCTTTATGACGTCCTCCCACCCCAGACGGGGACGACCTGCTTTCCGTTTAGCCCTAGATGGTTGGCCGAAAAGAACAATCTTCGGCAATCTGTCATCCTTCACCCGCACAACGTGCCCTAACCACCTCAACCTTTCTTTCGTTATAGCCCTAGAGCGGTATTGAACCACATTTTTCGTATAGCCTATTGTTTGAAATACGGTCAGTCAGCCGTGTACCCAGAACAATCCTTAAGCAATTTCTCTGGGAAACATCTAGCAAATCTTCATCCGCTTTTCGGAGCATCCATGCTTCTGAGCCATATTTGACCACTGTCATCACTGTAGCTTCTAATATTCTAATCTTGGTTTGCAGACTTATCTTCCTATTCTTCCAGACTTTTTTTAACTGTGAAAAACACCCTGAGCCTTGGCTATTCTATTTTTAACATCTTCACTGCTCCCACCATCTTTACTAATAATACTACCAAGGTAAGTGAAGCTGCCCACCTGATCAATCTTTTCATTACCCAACGTCACCTTTTCATCTTCACTTATTCCTAGCCTTAGTGACTTAGTCTTCCTAACATTAATTTTCAAACCAATTCTAGCACCCTGAACTCGCAAAACCTCTAAAACTTCATTCATTTTGCTCACACTTTCATCTAGGATGCTTAAATCATCAGCATATCCAAGTCCGAGAGACTTTTTCCTCCCCATTTGATTCCGTGGTCTCCCATTGCCTTTCCTGTGCTCCTTAAAACAAAGTCCATCAAAATAATCCATATAAAGGGGGATAGAACACAACCCTGCTTAACTCCTGATTTAATACAAAACCAGCTGCTAACCTCATTTCCTACCTTAACCGCAGCAGTGTTATTCTCGTACATAGCACTAATCACTTTAATGTATTTGTCTGGTATACCGTACAAGGATAAAAACTTTACTAAAGCTCTTCCATCAACAGAGTCGAACGCTTGCTCATAATCTATAAAACTGAGGACCAAAGGTGTTTGAAAACTCAGGCACTTCTCAATTATTAGCCTAAGAGTGAAAACTTGGTCGACACATCCTCTACCTTTTCTAAAACTGCATTGCTCTTCTCTTAAAACTTTGTCTACGGCATCTCTCAGTCTAAAAAGTATCATATTACTAAGTAATTTGCTACCTACAGAGACCAGACTAATGCCTCGATAATTACCACACTCACTTTTATCACCTTTCTTATAAAGTGGCTTAATTAAGGTTTTCCTAAAATCGTTAGGTACTTCCCCTTTTTCAAAAATTATATTCATAATCTTCAATAACTTATTTCTAACCTCAGAGCCACCATATTTAAGAAACTCATTTACCACCCTATCAGCACCTGGAGCCTTATTATTCTTTAATCCTTATAGTACTGTTGCTAATTCCTCCTCACAAAACAAATCTTCCTTCACATCCAAGGTATCACAAACTTTTTCATTTTCCTCTATATTTTTTCCTGCAACTCTATCTCGGTTAAGCAAGTTCTCAAAATGTTCGGCCCATCTCTCTTTAGTTTTTTCCTTATCGCTAATTGCGACCCCATTCCTATCTTTAAATGGGACAAGTCCTGATTGACTACTCCCTCTCAATTGTTATTGTGCCAGTACAATATTTTACTATTATGCCGTCTAGCTGCATCTTCCAGATCCTCATCAATTTTATCCATGGCCTCCACTTCACACCTCCTTAGTTCATATTTTAATGCTTTCTCTACTTTCTTTACATTTCTTTTGTTTTCATACGATCTATCACTCAGATAATTCTTGTACAAGTCCTTTCTCCTTTCTATTAAGCATAAAGCTTTTTCACTAATATTCTTAGCTGCAGTTCTAGCTTTCTTCCGTAATACACCTTCCGCAACTTCACAAATTATTTTTCTAAATTATTCCAACCATCTTCCACATTATCAAATTTTAAACTCTCAAGTTTAGTATTCAACTGTTCCTGGAAAATTTCTCTCAAATTCTCATCCTGGAGTCTACCAACATCATAACTTCCCGGGAGGTAGTTACCCTTCCGATATTTCAGCTTTAAATTAACCCTTGACACTACTAGATGGTGATCTTTACTTTTAACATCAATAACAGCACTCCTATATACCCTGGTATCTTGTATTGATCCTGCCAGTCATGCTTCCTACCCCTGGGATATGAGTTTCTGAAACTCATAATAAATCCAGTTCAAATCGTCTGAATTCGTCAGTCAAAATGTCGATATGATAGTCATTTTTTAATGTCGTAACATTCCAAGTTCCAATTTTCATGTTCTTTAAATCATTGAATTATTTTCGCCTCAGGAAAAGCAATGATCCCGGATACCAGTGCAGGACGGGGATCACATATCTTCTCAAGTCTACACCGAAGTGCTTAAGCCGGCTTAGAACCGGACAGCAAGAAGTCCCTGGGACCTCCATGAATGGAGGCTTTGTGCAATCCTTGGCCCATCTTGGTCACAACATGGTTTTCAGCACTTGGCGATGCTCTTCTATCAACAAGAGTCGAAATCCAGCACAGACATTCTCAAGCTTATTACCTCCGACTCATTATATATTCATGCCTACAAATATTATGCTACTACGGGGAGGCAACCCATAATAGATAAATTAGCTAGGAAGAGGTTTTTCAGCCCAAAGACGCCCAACAAAACATACCAAGCCTAGAAAAATTGTCCATTAGTCAGAATCCCGTGCTAATGCTGTGTCGTTTACTAGGCTATAATTTCCTCGAGGGGCGCCACTCCTCAAGTGGGAATAGAGTTGACCGCAAGGTCCCCAGTCTTGCAGGTGCCCGAAAAGGTCGAGGCAGCCCTTTGCAGAGGCCGTTGTCCATAGATCTGGATCTTACGCCCTGCCACAGTTGTCCTCCTATAGAGGATCCTCCCGCGATGGTGTTCTGCATCACCATGCAACTTAACCCATTACTGGGAGAAGGTTTGCAACTCATGGGACCTGTGGACAAACCCTTGGGCCCTTTTGAGTGTACATTTGAGGGGCCTTCTTCCTCCTCCGCCTGTATTTATGACCCCGGGCGAGGGTGCCCCAGATTCTATTATGGCCCCCAGGGGACAAGGCCACCCCTTGGTCCGTGCCTCTTATGAAGGTACCCTACATATCTGCAGAGCGTTCCCCTATCGCCACCTGGGGACACGCTGAATGGCCTGGGGGAAGCCAGTCCACTGCGCTCATGTATATGTGTGTGTTGTTTTGAGAGTATAACCTCAAAACAATAAGGCCTTTTCTTATTTTTAGGCAACATGCTATCTCACTGAATGATTAAAGTACTAAATAAAGTTTAAGGCAGGTCGTCAACTTTATTTAATCTTGACGCTATACCAATTTCTCTATCTGTAACACAAATCTGACAAAAGTTAAGAAGACGAAGTATTAGTAAAGAACAAGTGAAATGAAATTAGTGTTGGGGCAAACTTTTAAAGCAGTTTTTTGCAATATTAATTTTGCGCTTCTGGAATACCAGTGTAGTGAAACACAAGTTTCCGCTTCCAATCGAATGAGCCCTTTTTGAAACGACAACGCTTTCTATAAACACCTTATATGCCGCCAGGGCATAAATTACAACCCATACCCTAAGGGCTGTTAGGGTGGTTGTCATCCTCTAACACCTAATTTCCAGAACTTTCAACTACTTTAAACAAAATGGCTATCTCAAAATTTTTGATTAGATTTGTTTGGGGAAATGGGGGGCGTGAGAGGGGCGGTAGTCGCTCTCCAGTCACTTTCAACTATTAAAAATGGCACTAGCCCTTTCAATTTCCAATCAAATGAGACCCTTTTGAAGTTTCTACGAGAACACTCAATAAAAATCTTGTATGCCCCCAGGGCATAACTTACAACCCTTGCCCTGAGGGCTGCGGGGGTGTCATTCTCAAAGACCTAATTTCCAGAACTTTCTACTATGTTGAACAAAATGGATATCTGAAAATTGTGATTGGATGTGTTTGGAGGAATGGTGAGCGTGAAAGGGGGGTTAGTTACCCTCCAATCACTTTCGACTATTAAACAGGGCACTAGCACTCTCAATTTCCAATTGAATGAGCCCCTTTTGAAGTTTTACGACAACTCTATCTATAAAAACCTTATATGCCCCCAGGGCATAACTTACATCCTTTTTGCCCTTGGGGCTCTGGGGGGTTTGTTATCCTTCAATACATAATTTCGAAAACTTTCAACTACGTTGAACAAAATGGCTATCTCTAAACTTTGATTGAATGTTTTTGGGGAAGTGGTGGGCGGAGAGGAGGGTTAATTATTCACTTTCGACTATTAAAAAGGGCAATTTCAATTTCCAACCAAATGAGCCCTTTTTGATATTTCTACAACAACTTTCTATATAAACTTTACATGCCCCAGGTCTTAACTTACAACCCTTGTCCTGAGGGCTCTGGGGGGGGGGGTATCATCCTAAAAGACATAACTTCAAGAACTTTCAACTACGTTGAACAAAAATGTATATCTCAAAATTTTGTTTGGATGTGTTTGGGGAAATGGTGGGTGTGAAGGGGGCTTTAGTCGCTCTCCAATCACTTTCAACTGTTAAAAAAAATTACTAGCCCTTTCAATTTTTTCAATTGAACGAGCCCTTTTTGAAGTTTCTACGACAACGCTTTCAATAAAAACCGTATATGCCCCCAGGGCATAGCTTACAACCCTTGCCCTGAGGGCTGTGGGGGAGGGGAGGGGTTTTCATCCTTAAAGACCTAATATCCAAAACTTTCAACTACGTTGAACAAAAATGGCTATCTAAAAATATTGATTGGATGTGTTTGGGAAAAAGGTGGGCATGAGAGGGGGGTTAATTACTCTCCACTTACTTTCGACGATTAAAAAGGGCAATTTCAATTTCCAAACAAATGAGCCCTTTTTGAAATTTTTACAACAACTTTCTATCTAAACCTTATATGCCCCTGGGGCATAACTTACAACATTTGCACCGAGGGCTCTGAGGGGTTATCATCCTAAAAGACCTAATTTCCAGAACTTTCGACTACGTTGAACAAAATGGATATCTGAAAATTTTGATTGGGTGTGTCTGGGGAAATGGTGCGCCTGAGAGGGGTTATTTGCCCTTCAATCACTTTCGACTATTAGAAGGGCACTAGTTCTTTCAATTTTTAATTGAATGAGCCCTTTCCGATGTTTTTACAACATCGCTTTCTATAAAAACCTTACAGTCTCCCAGGGCATAACTTACGACCCGTATCCTGAAGACTGTGGGGGGAGTGTCCTGCTCAAAGGTATAATTTTCCGAAATTTAAACTGCTTGGAACAAAATGGCTGTCTCAAAATTTTTATTGGATTTAATTGGTAAAAATGGTGGGCACGGAAGGGGTGTGTTAGTTGCCTTCCAATCACTTTCGACTATTAAAAAGGGCACTAGCCATTTCAATTTACAATGGAAGGAGCCCTTTTTGAAGTTTCTACGACAACGCGTTCTGTAAAAACCTTATATGCCCCCAGGGAATAGCTTACAACCCTCGCGCCCTGAGGGCTGGGGGGTAGTGTCCTCCTCAAAACATAATTTCTATCTTGAAATCAACAGCGCTGAACAAAATGGCTATCTAAAAATTTGGATTGGATGTTTTTGGGGAAAAGGTGGGCGAGAGAGGGGGTTAGTTGCCCTCAAATCACTTTCGACTATTAAAAAGGCACTAGACCTTTGAATTTCTAATCGAATGAGCCCTTTTTCAAGTTTCTATGACAAAGATTTCAATAAAAACTTATATGTCCCCAGGGCATAACTTATAACCCTTGCCCTGAAGACTGTGGGGGGAGTGTCCTGCTCCAAGGTATAATTTCCTGAACTTTAAACTGCGTGGAACAAAATGGCTACCTGAAAATTTTGATTGGATGTGTTTGGGGAAATGGTGGGCGTGGAAGGGGTATTAGTTGCCTTCCAATCACTTTCAACTATTAATAAGGATACTAGCCATTTCAATTTCTAATCGAATGAGTCCTTTTTGAAGTTTCTACGACAACGCGTTCTATAAGAACCTTATATGCCCCCAGGGCATAAATTAGAACCTTGCCCTGAGGGATGTAGGGGGTTGTCATCCTCAAAGACCTAGTTTACAGAACTTAAAACTACTTTGAACAAAATGGCAATCTCAAAATTTTGATTGGATGTGTTTGGGGAAAAGGTGGGCGTGAGAGGGGGGTTAGTTCCCTCCAATCAATTTTGACTATTAAAGAGGGCACTAGCCCTTTGAATTTGCAATCGAATGAGCCTTTTTTGAGGTTTCTAAGACAACATCTTCTATAAAAACCTTATATGCCCCCAGGGCATAACTTACAACCCTTGCCCTGAAGGCTGTGGGGGAGTGTCCTCCTCAAAAACATAATTTGTATCTGGAAATCAACTACGCTGAACAAAATGGCTATCTCAAAATTTTGATTGATGTGTTTCGGAGGATGGTGGGCGTGGAAGGGGTGTTAGTTGCCTTCCAATCATTTTTGACTATTAAAAAGGGCACAAGCCACTCCAATTT